>JAKGSA010000155.1:214160-257655 GCA_033558755.1 Philaethria dido
TTGTCCCGCTGAGTTTCCGGTTCTTCTCAGGTCTGAGGCATTAAATTTAGTGAACCGGTGGTAAATTATTTGACGTTCAAAAAATGAAGCTTGTAACTTCTTATTTTGAATAAAATTATTTGACTTTGACTTTGACTTTGACTTTGTACCCAATTGATATTTTTCTAAAATTTTTCATGTACAGAAATAACTTTTCTGCTCTTTTATTATATATATAGATTATGATAAACTTGTTTATAAAACAATATCCAGTTGGTCAGAATAGAAATTATGAAATCTTTAAATACATTTTAAAGTAATTTGCAGTGAATTAGTGTGCAAAAGAAATTAAAATTGCTAATACTATATTTGAATAGAGAAAGCATCAAGCGATAATATTTAACTCATATTTTATCTAAAAATTTATAGACTATTAAATAAAACCCAAATTTAGTGTACTATGAATGTATTTGTTTAAAACAGGTCACGTACAATCCACTCAGTTTGCATTAATATTAGAAACGATGTTCGTCATAAAATAATATGAATAATTTTCCAATCAATATCTTTAGCTTGCACACTTCGAATATGCATATTTTTAGAATATTAGAAACTTTTACTTAGAAAATTACGTTATACGCTAAAAAGTTACGTTTAATAAAATCCTTACTAATATTATAAATGCGAAAGTAACTCTGTCTGTCTGTTACGCTTTCACGCCTAAACCACTGAACTGATTTTGATGAAATTCGATATGAAGATAGAACCGAACTTGGGAAAGGACATAAGATATTTTTTATCGCGAAAAAAAGGGTAGAAGGGGTAGAAATAGGGGATGAAAGTTTGTATGGAAGTTCCTTATTGTCAAATATAAAATCATATAAGATTGTTCAACTGTTTACAACTTTCACACCTAAACCACTTAACCAATTTTGACAAATAGTCTAGACCTTGGGAAAGACTGAACTACTCTTTACCATGTCGCGCGATATAACAGAATTTCACGCGGGCGAAGCCGCGGGCGGAAAGCTAGTTATTAATAAGTTAAGAATGAATTAACCCCAGTTTTTGTTCGTGTATAATATGAGAAAGATATTTATTGCTAATCATTTATTTTAAACGGATCATCATCATGATTGGACTAATAGGATAAATGATAATATCACAGCATGGAAACTGCATTACACTAATTAATGTAATATGAACATAGAATGTAATTACTGGTTAGTTTTTAATTAAAAATTAAAAATTAGTTGTGATAAATCGTTTCTACAACTGTTATAATGTGAGTTAATACCGACAATCAAATTATACAAGCATTTGGAGCTTAATTTGTATTTGTTGTGTGATTATACAAATGAAATAGCATTTTGCGGATAATCACATACAATACAATAATTTTAATGAATTTATCCATGTGCTATATTTTAATGTGCAATCATAATTTAATCTGGTTATTTAACTTTAAATAAACATATTTAAGGTTTAGGTGTAAAACGAAAGTTGGTTTATTAAATTTATGTGAAATCATTTACACTAGTGGTCGCGGTGACGCGTTAACAACGCGTTGTATTTACCAATGTATGTATATGTTACTTTATACCAACGTTAATGTGAAACCATGGTAGTGTGTGTAACTTTTATTTTATTAATTTTATATATTTTTTTTTAAAAAGATACTACCATTCTGCACTCCTTTGCTATATAAAGTGAAAGTGTACCAAATTTCATGCTCTTCCGTCCGCGTAATTTTCGTAAAAAGGGATCTAAAATTTTTGCTTCATATATTAATATATAAATTTAATTCAAAACTTTATATTTTATTTAGATAGGAAGTTAATTAGAAACGAAAACTTACATTCTTTACATTTTCTGTAAAAAATGCTGACACATTGTTCAGGTAGGAGGGTAAGTTACGACAGCCTACATAATAGAGGCCGACACCAATGATCAGTGACCTGAAGCTGGGTTTATTTAAACATTTAAAATGGAATAATAGCGTAACGCATTGTATATATTTTGTGCAAATGTTTTTTAAAGTATTTTTTATTAGTGAATAACAAATATATTAATTTAATATTTGTGATTTTTAAAATATAATATATGACAAATTAAAAAAAGGACGTTTTTCGTCCATTTTATACTTTACTTACCTTTCAAAGGTAAAATGAATTTAATTATTAACTTAGCTTTCATTGATCCATATTAAGTTAAATATAAATATGTGTATAAACTCCCTACCCAAAATAGTTTAAAGGTAACAAACAATATCTATCGAATTTATAATAAGGACACTATCAAAGATAAGGGAAACAAGTAATAGAAGAAATAAAGATATAAGCATCATTACCGTTTCTTTTGATTGCTTTGATATAATCAGGGTCACGTCTCAAGCACTATCAGTTGAATTTCTCTAGGGAACATTATATACATTTCGTACAATGATCGAGGTCTATCGAAACGAGAAATATGACTTCTTAGATAGCTTAAGTTCGGTGGTTTCCAAAAAAGTGCTTGTTCTGTTTTTTTAGCTTCACACTGTATCCCGCACATACCAGGGTAGAAGTTCTTTTTTTTTAACATTTCCGTTCCCCATTTTCCGCTGAATTGAGGAATTTCGTGCTGAGTAGCGGAACTCTACGCCGCGCTTCGCTTTGTTACCAGAGTGAGGAAATGAATATACTAAATATTATGTAATATTTTTATTTCCTGGAGTGGGAATTGAACCCACAACCTGTCACGTTTACGTTTAAGTTGAACGCTTGTGCCTTTGCGCCACGACATGCCCTTGCTATGTGTTCATGAATATTATGAATAAATAAATATACTTTAGGCACGCGATATATATTATCTGTTTTTGTATTTAGCTTAACGGTTAATATATTCCGTTAACTCAATTTATTAATTACTAGGTCCAAAAATAATACAAGTAAAAAGTCTTGTCAACAAGTACATTTTTTTTTTATTTTTAAATAATCATAAAAGAACTTTAGAAGGAATTTATGAGGCTGCAGACTGATTAACAGGGTCGTAGATTCTTCATAATCATTTTTTTAATATTAAAGTGATATGTTATTATGAGCCTTCTTATATTTATAACCTGAATCTGTTTGTCTGTGTGAAATACATAGCTTCACGCTATATCCCGCATATAGCAGAGTAGGCAGAGGGAGCCTTGTGTTAAGACACTCCATTCCCCACTTTCCGCCGAATTAAGGCATTGCGTGTTGAGTGGCGGAACTCAACGCTGCTTTGCCGTGCTACCAAATTCAGGAAATTAAAAATTCCATTTCGTGGAGTGGGAATCGAACTCACTACCTGTCGCACACATACAGTCGCACGTTTGTTCCTCTGCGCCACGACAGGCTGTGTGAAGTATGACGAACACCAAATATGACTTTTTGTAGAATTCGAACCCACAATGATCGCGTGCAGTAGAGGCGATAAACTACTTTTCCATTTACGCCAAGTTGGTGTCACACTTTTTATTAGGCCAATTTATTTCGACGCCAACGCTAAAGACGGTGTACGAGTAGATGCGTGACTTAATATCGTGTTGCGCGATATAACGATGTACGTAATTTTAAAACAACTCCTTAACGAGATTTTAATATAAGTTTAATAAGAATTAAAACAATGCGGCGGAAATAACGTCAGAGGCTTAATATTTTTTGCCAATATTTACAAATTGTTTCTGTAAGCCAGTCTTTGAGGACGTTATATGATATATTATAGAGAACTTTTTCGTAAACCTTTTTGTCAAGGCCACAATATTGTCTTGCAATATTTATGTCCAACGCCAACTTCTAAGGATACGTGCGTCGTCTTTGGCTTGTCACTTTTTTATTTTTACTCGTTTCTATTGTTTCATGCTATTTAAAGAAGGAAATGATAATTCACTCTGGTCTCTACTTTCCCTCTGTATATATTCGCAATCCTACAACACATTTTGCTTAATAAAATTGAGAAAAACCGTGTACCATACAAATATTTTAGAATTGGTGTCAAAATTTTACCAATACAATATTTCGAGTTCTTAAAGTTACCTTTAATTATATACACACAACTTCATAGCTAGAGTGTGATGCTTGTAAAAGTAAAATATAACAGTAAGTTATCGTCCCCGCCGGTGGAGACGAGGTCCTTATTTTTCTACGGCCAGTTCACCTCTCGGCGCGACAAGGTCGAACCATTAAATTCCAAACAGGGCATCCAACGCCCTACCCATTAGGCTGCAAATCCCCCACGACAAGCGGTGTACGCAAGCCGAGGTTCGCCCTCACAAGATGCGCCCTTGCGACACTGCACTTCTAAGCTGATGGTCCTCCTCTCGAGGAGGCCAAGCCAGGGTCAGAGCTCATCAAGCTCGGCCCCTCACAAAGCCCGGTGACGCTGTAGAGGCCGCCATGGCCAACAGCATACTACACATTCGAAAAAAAAAAAGTAAGTTACCGAACTTAATCCTTTCTAGTTATAACAAAACACATTAAAAAAATGAATAGAACGTAACTTTAAAGTTTAATTAATTGAAATTTAGACAATAGCTAATAAAAATAATATTTCTTTATTACTTGCTCATTTTGATTAAAAAAACAATTATAACAAAAGTTTTGTCTCAATTATTCACTTAATGGTCAGCTATTTAAAAGCACGAAAGTGGATAGTAAACAGAATAAGAAAGAGTAATAATATGAACAGCTTTATTATATCCTAAGAAATAAATTATAGGCAATAGACTTTGCCGTCCCCGAAAATGTGAACAATAACTTAAGTTTTTCTTTTAAGGGGACAATAAAAGTTATTTGTTTGAACCTTCGTGGTACAGTTGATATTTTATGTTTTCTAACTTTCTTGAAATAATACCACTTAGAAGGGTAAACGAAATATCATTTTTTTGTGATCTATAATGACAACAAGTCAAATCATCAACAGTTAACTACAACTTTTAGTAGGTATTTATATTAATTTAATTGTATAATATTTCAAAGTATTATTTGTAGTAGGTATTGGAAATTGCTGCTTTTTTCTTTGACGCGTCAATTATAATCCAAATAAGCTACCCCATATAATACGATGGTGAAATTTCAATATAATTTTAACAAATTTTCGTTTTCCAAATAAAAATACACATATAATCTATCACAAATAAAAATGAAAAAAGAATCATATATTATTCCGGAACTGATTTAGTAAGCTTATAACTATAATGGTCCGAACTGGTATAGCCGAGGGCTTCTATGGCGCCCTAGTCTTTACTACTAATGCGTCGTCGTTCAATTTTATTATAAGCTAAAGGCCACCATGACGCAGTTAGACTGTAAATGCGATGATTGTGGGATCGATCCTCACTGGAAATGATTACATTTAATTTGTTCGCGCTGGTAAGCAAAAGCGCAGCGTTGAATTCAGTCTTTTAACACACAATACCTTGAAGTCAGGTGGAAAGCATATTGAGCTCTCTCTGCCTATTCTGCTACGCGGGAAGACGCTTACACACATATACGTTACATTATAATAAGATTTAGTACAGAATAATGGACAGCACTTGTTTCTAAACGAAATTTGATAGTGAGTTATGTTCGACAAGGAAATAGCATGCAACGTCTAGCTGCAATCTCGATTGTATATCAGTGCTCTAGTACTCAATAGATACCCTCTTTAATTTATTACCGAAGCGTTGAAGGGCGGTGACTTATAGCTTCCTTTGGCACGCTTGCGTCAATTTACATGTTAGGGACGTTTGATCGATCTCTCAACTTTGCTTTTTACGTTCCAATACCGAAACTTTTTTATAGCGTTAAAGTATTAATAATTCAATTTCTATCGACTTTGTATAAGTTACTTATGTTGACTTTCGTAAGATGATACTTGGAATATCCATTTTAAATCCCCTGTGATGTTTCTGCCATATTTTGCCCTACAATAATATTTTTACTTTTATAATATTTACTTGAAAAATAGTATTTTCAACAACGAAAATAACTGTGTTACTTTATTTATGGGTAAACATTTTATTAGATCATTTATGTTATTTTGAACATTGCAGTATAAAAAAACCTAAAAGCAATTGACATTTCATGTTATATGCATTCCAATTAAAATTATTTTTCCACTCATGTTGATCATAAAACTAAAACAATATGCGTAAATAACGTACCGGTTTGAATCAAAGTCAAAACACGTAGGTATAGTTTTCCCGATCGGCTTGCGTGCCTTCACCAATTTGTGCTGGCGCCTTATCACAGAAGCTAATGTTCAGTGTAATACTGCTTCCGACATGAAAACTGTACTAAAATTTTTCTTCTTAAACTATTTTAAATTATCCATTTAATTTTATATGCTAAATAAATATATATAGTACCTATATACTTTACATACAAAATTTTTGTACCAAAACAATAAGTGTCGTTATTAAAAATCTACGCCAATTTTTAAATCATCTTCAAGAAGGGAAGAAATTCTAAATTTGACTGTTTTTTTAATGCGTGTTATTGCATAGCTTTTTACTGGGTGAAACAATTTTGATGATCCTTTTTTTATACGATAGTGATTCTGATATGGCCCCATTTAGATAAGATCTCACGATTAGTTTTTGAGGTATTCGTAATAATTTTATTTGAAGTAGTTTATCTATTTTTGTTAAAATTTTAATTATATTTATAATACTGAAATGTCACTAGATTAATGTAAATGTTTGTATTAAAAATATTTACCTTTTTGAAAACAAATAGTTTTTGCTCAACAAGTCTCTGCTGATACACTGAAGTAATAAATTAATTTACAAAAAATAGTTATAACATACATGCATACATTTATTTATTTTTTTCATACATATATTTCACGAGTTGAGCGTTCATTTTTGTAGTCCAATACGTTCGTGACAATAATATTCAAAGAGTAATATTTTACCGTTAGCAGGTGCGCGAATCAGAAATGGTCCCGTCAGCAAACAATACACGAGCCATTATTATAGCTTGCGTTAGTTTTCCAGCATCGCCATCTTGACATATCGATGTGGGGCACGGAGAAGCGGTTTTTCATTGATTCAGTGCCACATCTGGCGACAAAACGCCTCGGGCTTTCCATTCTGATGACCTGACTTGACATTTTTATTGCTTGCCATATTTTCTACGGCCTCCAAGGCATTCTTCGTTTGCGGAAGACATCGTGAAATATCGCGTGGAGGACGACACGGTTTTATAATAAAGAGATAACTTCGGTACGTTCGCAAATATTTCTTAATTAGTGATAAAATTTTGTTGAAGGAAATACAAATATTGTTTTGTAAGTATTACTGTTTATCAAATTTTATGATTTTCAACTGAGTTAAAAAAAGGAGGAGCCTCTCTATCTTCTATTCTCTCTTTTTCTATTTGACTGTATTTTTTTTATGTATGTTTGTTTACGTATTTTTTTATATGATAACTAGTGCTTCTGATGTGGTCCCATTTAAATTTAATCCAAATCTGACGAAAATGATCTGAAATTTGAATTATTCGTATATTATGTTACTTTTTAGTGCATTTTATTTAAAGCCAGTTTTTTGTGTTCCGTCCTTCTGTGTTCAGTCATTTAACGCGAAATGTCTTAAATTCGGGCGGAAAGAGAAGTACGAAGAGTCTTGACAATAGGTTCTCTGTATGTACCGCGCTATGAGGAATAAGGTGTGAAGCTGTTTTCTTTTAGAAAATAATATTTATATCATCTTAATAAATGTATGTTTATACTTTATAATTCATTATGATAAATAATTAGTAGAGTGAGATATGTTACTGTTTTACTAAGAAAAGAAAGCATAATTTTTATATATAAAATCTTGAATTCTTGAAGTTTTATGTCGTCATCGTGTTGTCGTGTATTCTAAGATAAAGTTTAAAGTATATTTAATTAAAATTCTGTACTTACTTAAAAGAATAAGTCAGCATAATATAAAGTTACATTTCATATTTAATATAATTGGTACACTTCTCGGAAAATTTTAGTTTTCAATTATGTTCTCAACCAGTTTTCTTTCTTCACAATAAAAGTATGAATCCAACATCAGGAGGAACTAATTCAAAGTTGGTCTTCTGTTTCGACAGAAGGAAAGTTTCAGTAAACAACTGTCAAACTACGATATGGGTGCTCTTAAAACAAAACAATGTCACAAACACATAAATTTATCATGATTGATCAACGAACTTCGAAAAATGACGACTCAGTCAAAAATAATAAAGTTACCAAATATTTTTTTTGTATTTTATAATGTTGTAAAAATATTATATTATTTTTTATGTAATTAATAATTTAATACATTAAATTAGTGTAAAAATAGGTATTAAAATAAATGTTGCTTTGCAATAGACCTTATTAATTCTTTATTAATTTTAACTTGAAAAATACGTTGGGAATCGAATCCTTTTGTATTACTCAACCTTTGCACAATTTTTTTGATTGATATAAATAAGTGCCTTATTAAAGTTTATTTGGAAATATTTTTTATAATAATAATAAAATTCTTTATTTCTAGAACAAAATAATTCCAAAATACCACATACACAATAATTTAAGAATAATAAATATTAACTATTACAATAATTTCAATTAAATAGTAATAAAATAATAATAATAATTTAATAAACAATAACAAATTTATAAAATTATCCATTAATAATTTTATTTTTAATTACTTATTATAACATTTTCTTGGACATTGTTAATAACCAAAAATAACACATGGAGGAATGACTATACCAAATTTTATTTCATTTCTCCGCAAAATAAAACACGGCGTTGAGTTCCGTCACCTAAAAGGCAATGCCTCAAATTCGTAAAGCGGAGTGTATCGACACTAGGTTCTCTCTAAATACCCTGCAATACGGAATAAAGCGTGTAGATGCCATTGTAAATAACAACTCTTTAACTTATTATTAGTTTCTACTTTATTAATGGAAAAGAAATGTTTCAGCTCTTTTAATTTATTCCTTTTGTTTGTTTAAATATTATACACAGATTCAGTAGTTACTTTGTCATTTGTTCGAGAAACAATGAATTCAAGTTTAACTTTTCAACAGGCATCGTTTAATTCTAGCTCGTTATTAAAATTGAAAAGAGTTAAAAAGAGCTTTTTTTACAGGAAGTTGGTTGTGGGAATAAACAGCGTGATAAATATTCATGAGAGAGGCAAGCTTTCTTGTCATAGGCCTTGAGAGCCTGATGGATGGCATGTCAGGCGTCTTGCTTTACTAACATTAAAAAAAATACTTTGTGTCATTTATTTGGATAAAGTTATAATTTTCTATACACATTAACTACTTACTATTAACATTTTATAGTGGGGGAGGGCGGTTAGATCATTTTTTTGTTCTTAAAAGCGCTATCTATAGTTTATTATTTTTTAACATTCTACAATAATTTATGAACATTCTAAATGCATAACAGAGTCAACAATTCATATGTATTACGACCCACGCATTTGCTTGAGTTGACTATAAATATTTGTACAATTGTAAACGAATTCATTCAAGGAATACAATATCAAATTGAGTAAGATACACATAACATTATGATATTTAATGAAATCTTCAAAAACAATAAAATTATTTTTTTATACAAAAATTCATGATTTTTTTTGTTTATTTATGCAGATATATTAAAATATTCATTCAGTATTATTAAACTCTATAATGAAGATAGACTATCTACCTATATCTATTTACAACTTCCTATTTAAAATAAACAAAATTCCCCCGGTGTTGCCAGTGTGAGCTGATTTCCGGCAAGATTAGGAATTCCGTCGATTTCTGCTATACGCGGCATGGAGCGGAAACTTCAAATCTAGGAAATTTTCTCTCGGGAAATATCGGCGCCAAGATACGGTGTGGGTATTTTTGGCACATTCGTTTCGTACCCCGCTGCGATGTAATGAGAGTTAAATGCTTAACATCTACTACATCCGTACTGCCTTTACTGTAGATTGATTTTGGACGACTCGTGCCAGAATTGCTGTTTATGTCCCGTTTTATAACATTTATTTTATTTCCTCTGCCAAACCGTTGAACTTTTTGGTGCTTAACTTGTTTTATGTGATTGATTCTAATGTAAAGTTATATTATTTTGGTATTCTTTTTAATATAATGATTATTTGAGTGGTTACTGGGACTATACCTCATATTGCAAATATTTTCTTTATTAGCATTTTTTGCTTACATTTTTTTTGAAATTATTAAAATTTTAACATATATAAAACTTCAAATAAAATGCACAAAAAAAAATATGAGGAATAACTTAGAACTACTCGTCAGTTTTTAAATAAATTTAAATGACACTACATCAAAAGCTATCATGTACATAAATAATCATCCAAATTGGTTTATCTAGCAAAAAGTTATACGGTAACACAAACACAAAAAATGTAGTGCTTCTCCTTTTTTTTGAAAAAAAAAATCAACTAATAAAGAAACAATAAGAATAATAAAATTGTAATCTTTTGGTTTTATTAACAGATTCAAGAATATTTTGACCTTTGAGCTCAATATGTCTTGTAGTGGAAAGATTTTTTGTAGGGATCGACGCAGCAATTTTACTAATAAGGTCTGAAAAAACCCTACAAAAGAGAAAATTTTATGAAGATATGTCAACGTCTCGAGAACTCAGCAATGTTTAGGGAGTCTATTACGAATGGAATAGTAATTGAAGAAAAAATATTACTCGCCTTTTTGTATTATATATAATAATGGTAAGCGAAAAATAATTATATAATATTTATCATGAATCTAATCATTTATTGATGACCGTTATAAAAATGTACAGCTTTTTCACGTATTACAGAATATTTAAAGAGAAACCACACTTCGTTGTCTAGTTTTCCGCCCGAGATTTTGCTTGTTGAGAGGCCGAACTCAAGCCGTCGTTTGTTTTACCAAAGCGGAGAAACTAAAATACGTTAAATGTAATCATTACCATGAGTGGGAATCGAACTCAAAACAAGACCCATTTACTATCACATGGTTGCCTACTGCACCACTTTGGCGTCTTGCGTTGTAAAAAATATTTGTTTAAATAATTTCAACAGTATAGATTCGTATTAATTCTTAATGTGATGTTACAAAACCTTATTTAAAAGCTAGTAAGATTTATTTAATGATCCCAAATTTAAAAGTCGGGTCTTATCCAACTCAGTGGGAGGGAAAGAACGCCCGCTGCGTTTAGTAGCGCTATACACTTATTCCCGAGGATTAGACTGATGGTGACATCAATTCTGTGTTTAACCTTTATTGTCCCTTTTATTAAGGGTTATGTTATTTGAAACAGCTTTTAAATAAGGTAATGTAATACGATTCATGGTAATTGAAAGTGTCATCGTTCTAGCATTAAAAAGGGTCGCGGGAGTAAGACACGGGGCAGATTTTGTTAAGATCCTATTTTATCTTATATACTGAATAAAATTATATATACCGTTTATACACTACTGATTTACATGTTCAATTTAAATTATACTATAATATATCAATACCAATCTATTACTAAATCCACACACATACATATGTTATAAACATTTACAGAATTGTATTTTTTTTTTTTTTTTTTTTTTTTTTTTTTTTTTTTTTTTTATGGATACCGGATGGCAAACGAGCAGAAGGACCGCCTGATGGTAAGTGGCTACCTTCGCCCATGAACATCTACAACACAAGAGATGTACTAGATGCGTTGCCAACCTAGAGGATACAGATGGAAAGGGAGGATAATGTAGTTGTCCGCTATCGGAACCACCACATTTTGGGGAAAGGATGGGTGGGAAAGGGGAAAATCTGGCTTACATGCCATCGAACCTCCTACCACCAAAGAAAAGTTGTAGTTTATAATTTATTTAAATTGAAATGTCTGTTTGTGATTTTGACATTTTTATTTACTGAAGATAAATTTGAAATTTCTATAGTTAATGCTAACCGAAAAGCCTAGTGGTTTTTTAGTATATTAATAAGGCCTTTTATTCATTCCAAAAATGTCTGAAGTTACATGCGCGAAATGAAATAAATCGGATTATAATGCGGTCAAATTTGATTTCTGAAAGTCATATAATAAATTTCTCAAATAACAAAATTCTTATAATATATATAATAATTGTGTTTCTAAATGATATTTTAAAATTTCGTAAAATATACCTATGTAAATCCAAAGCAAAATCAAAGCGGATTACTCATCAAAATACTTCATACACACTCTACCTACATAATATTTTATAAATTTCAGATTTTAGGCATCTGCTTAACACGGACAAAGCATGTTAACAGGCCAGCGAGCCGAACATTGCCTTCCATGCGTTTTCCACAGATAAACTTCAGCCGACCCACTCTCGTTCAATAATAAGCTTTGTGCCTAAAAGTAAACGATGAAAATTGCCTGCTAACTGGACGTGAATAATCATTCATGTAAATGGAATGCCTCGTAACCGACATTACGTAGTTTGCTCTCAATACAGAGAACTCAGGATGAATGGATTCACCAAATTTTGCATTGTTAATGGCTTTAAAACCCGTGTGTGAGTACTTGTGTAAATTGATTTATGTAATTGTTGTTATTAAAATTAAGTTTGAGTGTGGTAATGTTGATTAAATTGCTATTTATTTATGATTTTTTATTCTTCTCACTACGTTTATGTCTACTTGTCTGATGAGCAGGTATTTATAATTGTTTGTAAAGTTTTATTTTGAAATCAATCTCTAGAAAAATATTCTTTTAATAAAGCTTAAGAATGAAACTGAAAAGAACATGTTGAAAAATATTTTTTCGTTTTACTGATCATTTTGTCAAGGTTATCCAGTTCACGCTATGAAAACATTGTATTGTCTTGGACACGTTTCCATACTTTCATGCAAATCTGACAGAAGTGAGTTAAAAAACTGTTGCCAAATTTTCTAATATACATATATTCAAGTGACGCTAATATTAGTATTTTATTAATATAATTGCTCGTTTAAAATTAAATTCTTATATATGTATTATTAAATAAATTTCAAGTTCCTTAACGTTTATTTATATAGCCAGCATACGATAATGTAAAGGGTTTATAATAAAATATAGGGCTTATAATGATATGTCTATATCATTTTTTTAAATATTTAATATGATGTGACAATTTTAATAAATACATCTTTGACTCTTGGACACAACGAATGACGTTATTTGTAATGAAAGTACGACATAATGGTACGGGCATTTTTATCGAAACTACGGGCGTAGTTGGTAATTTAAACGCTTTTTTATTATGTATCGTAAAATGTTCGAAACTTTTTTTTTATTATTATTAAAAATATAAGTTTATTAAAGAATTTCAGTGTTAATAAGCTTAAAAAATCTACCTCTCAGTTTGGTGTAGTCAAATATTAAAGTATATCCAGAATGGCTACAGATTAGTATTTTACTAAGGAAAAACAGCCCACTATATAGTTCTTGCAAAGTAACGTCTAAAGCTTATGTTATTTAAGAACATGTTACATCGTGTTACAGACGAGACATAAAAAAACAAACAATTTACCAAGAGATAACAGTAAGCAGAATATACCTACTGCCAGAAAGGACAGGGTGCAAAATAAACGGATCAACTAGATGTGGGTTACGCAAAAATATTTCCTATTTTGTATACCTTTAGTCCTGATATCGTGTAAACTATCATAGTTAGTGTGCAGCGCAAAGCAAAATGTATGGTGGACGCAAATGAGGAGTACATACTACGTGCCCAAGAAAATTGAAATAGACGATGCCATAAGTTTGTTTACACGTATACTTGGGTATATATATTAGAATAAGCTAGACTTCTTGAATGTTAGTAATGGCGGTAATAAAGTGGACTCTGCGATATATCGGCTATATAAAATATTGAAATTGCTTTAAGGCGAAGTAAAAATGAACTATAATAAATTAACTCTTTCATAATGTACTCAAAACATTTTTAAAATAAAATAATTATTATATAAGCCGATAAACAGATTTAACGGTGTTTTAGTAGCAAATGTATTGTACGTTCCGTATTTTCTTTAACGTGTACGGTAAACAATGTTCATTGTTTCGAGATTTGAAGGGAGACAGGACGGAGCGCGGAACGTGCGAGGACCGACCCTCGGGGGATTTGTGGATCAGATTTTTCAATTTCTATTTGCCTCTGTAAGTGCCGATGCTGACACAGCGTTCTGTGGGAATAGCTGGTGAATTTAGTATTTTTATTTCCTGTACATCCGAAGCCAGTGACACCTGTCTGTTTGCTCTTTGGTTAGAACAATTGAAATGAACTGTCGGACAACGAAATCATAGAATTCCGTTTTGGCTATGATTTTGTAAATATAAAAGATAACAATGATGGAATTCACTGACGCATTTTATACTAATCATATTTGGTGTTTTATGAAGTTTATTCTAATCCAAGATTCATATTAGTAATTAAATTAAAATTTGTTCTAAATGTGAAAATGTTAAAATGAATTAGATTAGCTTTTCTATTTTTTGGGAAAAGATATTTTTTAATTAGCTATCCCAATGTATATACTTAAACAGACATATAATGTAAACATAATAATTATAATAAAGTTACAATTTCTCAATTCTGAATTTTTAACGATACACATACGTACCCTGTGACATATTTTAAAAATGAAGAAGGTTATTGCTAAAAATATTTTATTAATAATGTATAAATAACTGTTTGATTGTGCACTTTTGCCTTAAAATCGCGTGGTAAAAATTTCGTTACTTCGTATCGTCCCGAGGAATAATCTCTACCGTAGACTAGTGTCTGACTCCACGCGGTGTTTGTGGGTTCGATCCGCACTCAGAATGACCAAATAAATTTTACTTCTAAAATATCTTTTAAAGTAACCTGAGGAATATAAAGTACCCATTCAAGAAATAAAAAATAAATAAATTTTACAGGTTCTCTTTATTCTCTAGTTTTTCAAATATGCAAATTCTAAAATAAGGGAAAACCGGTTAAAAAAATATCATGGTTAATAATAATATTTAAGTATTGCAAGCTATGATCAATCATCTCAAGAGTGTCAAATTCGTAGCGTCTCCAACTTTATCATTATCCAAAGTTAAATTAGGATTTAGCCTGTTATGTAAATTGCCTATGCACCTAACACGAACAGGTGCTTTTAACTAACCACTAGATGTTAGAGCCAGCCAGTTAAAGCTTAAAATGTCTTGTCTTGAATTTTAGTATCTTTACTAGTTCCCGCACATAGAAGGGTAGGCAGAGGGAAGCAAAGAAAGACACTCTGTTCTCTTTTAATATTTCCTTTCCCCACTTTCCGCCAAATTGACATTGGCATTGCGTGTTGAATGGCGGAACTCAATTCTGCTCTTTGCCTTGGTACCTAGTCATTTTATTTATGTTATTTATTTTTAAATAGGTACATATTTACCACTTTTGGGAACTAAATTGTAAAAATTACATGTCTTAGTATCTAATTAGTATGTGTTCAAATTTCAGAGTAACTTTTTCTTTTCTGCAGTAATAACGAAGATTATGGCTTTTCGAAAAAGTTTGGTTTTCTAAGTGCTAAAATAGTTATTTACTTTTCATTCTATTTCAATGGGCCAGATTCGTGTTACAATATGCTGAGTTTTCATAAATTATAGTTTCTACAATCCGAATAAGTTCACAAGTTAGTCTATCCAGTCCTAAAATAATCTATATAGCCTTAAGCCAAATATGTATAGATAGTAAGTAAACCTTCTCGTGAATCCCTTTTCATTTCAAATTCCTAGGTTGGCTGTCAAAAAAGTGTTGATATGCCCAAGTAAACTGTAGACACACGATCGACAATAATTAGTTGGAGTGTCGAGTAAAGGAACCTCAAGATTGATGGCTTTGGCATAAAGGTCTGTCGGTGATAAATTGCCCAATATTGGGTCATGATTTGGGTATTTGCCTATTGCTTGCGACACTATCTATCAGACAGTTTTTGTCACTATGATAGACTTTAAGAATTTTTTCCTGACAAAATTAAAAATGAACTCCCAGAAGTTATCCCCATTAAATGTTATGTTATACATAAAGCTAATTTATGAATTGTCTTCATAATTATTGTCATAATTTTTTAACCGGAGTCGAACCAACAACCTGTGGCGTGTATAGTCGCACACTAGTGCTTCTGCACCACGACAGGCCTCTTATCTTGTTATCATAATTATATTATTGTTTTCCGTTGTAAAATTATTATTTAATTTATTATTGCTTTTAAATTTCTTTACTGGATAACTGAACAATACCTAAGTGTTAAGGAAATAAAGTTATGCACTGTTATTTTTAAATACTTTATCCAATACTAAGTTAAATTAGATTCACTTAAGCTCTCAACAAATATTCCGAACAAGCAATATATTCAAATATACTAAATCAGCTTGTGAGAATTGATCGACTGTATAGGAATATAGGGAGCGAGAATAACTGAAACAGAAACTGTACTGTTTATTTATACATTGGAGTCTAAAGTTACACTTAGAGGTGATGTGAAGTACGAAGTTGGGTTATTATGTAAATCGGGTATAGCGAGTTCTTAGTTCCACGTTACTTGAAGGGAAAATTGTGATAGATGAAACAACTACGTGCTTTCATGTATAGCCAATTTTATTTAAACGGCCTTTCCTTATCTCTTTAATCCTATCTCCTCTGTCTTAATTGGACACATTGCATGTTGGCGGAACTCAGCGTCGCGCTTTGTCCTACCGGAACAGGGAAATAAAAATAATTTAATTATTAATCATTTCCCCTAGTAGAAATCGAACCCACAACAGCATTGCGTATTGAATGGCGGAACTCAACGCCGCGCTTTGCCTTGTTACCCGAGTCGGAGAGGAAATGAACATAATAAATATTATTATTATATTATTTTACAGTACATATCTGAAAAATAATAGTTAGTTAATATTTTGGTGAACAAGAAAATAAGAATATATTTAATTTACCTTAGATTAATTAATACGAATCCATATATGTTATATATCTCACACTTTATTAGCAGAATAAGCGATTCACTAGATACTCTATCTAATCTGAAAGCAAGATTTAAGAAGAGCAAAAAACTAATCATCTTTGTAGGTAACATGTTGCTTACGAGCATAAATATGCTCGTAAGCAAATAATAAGCTCGTATCATAAATATGATACGTACTATTTATCAAAATTATTTCTATATCCCTAGACATAGGTAAGTAATATATATTTTTATAGCTTCACGCTGTATCCCACACATATCAGGGTAGTCTGAGGAAACCTGGGAACCTAGTTTTAAGACTCTCCGTTCTCTTAAGATTTCCGTTCCCCACTTTCCGCTGAATAGAGGCATTCTGTGCTAAGTTGGGGAACTCAACGCCGCGTTTTTCTTTCTTACCAGAGCTAGGAAATGGAAATATTAATTATTATAAATGTTTAATATTTCCATGCCCTGGAGTGGGAATCGAACTCATAACCTGACGTGTTTACAGTCACACAGCTGTGCCTCTGCGTCACGATTGACGTCAATAAGTAATATTATTTAGACGAATATAAACTTTGATAAAAGCAGAACAAATGAAATCTTACAGTGTTTGCATAGCGCATTGATGCTAGAGTAGGTACGGCTAAAAATCTATTAACCGAGCACAAGGCTGTTCGTTTGGTAATATAAACCGAAATTTTGGATGTACCCAGTGACATAGTTTGTGTTTCATCAACCACTGAAAGCGGCTCGGACGAGCCTATTCAAGAGGTTGAATGTACACACTGGTTGGTACGCGAGCGACGACCGGATTTGATCCAACTGACTTTGTGGGATGACCACGTCACTGTAAACTTCTAGTCTAGCTATTCATAGTTTTTACTTAATTCTTCAAATAATATTTTTAATTGCTATTATTAATAGTTGAGATATATTTTAAATCTGGGAAATAAAATTGATTGAAATAAAATATTTAATTCTTATTACAGTTAGCATGATGATACTTAAGTGCTTAAATAGTTATACCCAAGTAAACTAATCAACCTTTAATATTTTCTTTTTTAGCACTAATTATATATCAAAGCAATATGTCTAATCTGCAGTTGCGTTCACAATTTAAATCGATGGTAAATAATTTATTTCATCATTTCTTTCTACTATTTATAAGGTTATGGGACCCACAAGTTCTTACGTCGTATGTTTATACCTATATGTATAGTAGGTATGAAATGAATTATATAGTAACATTATTCATATTCTTGGAGGACTTCAATTAAACTAAGAGGTTATCAATTTGGGTGTATTTTTTTATGTGTTACTGCGTACATTCTACTTGCTGAATCAATTCGATAGGTAGTTGTTTTTGAGTTATTCGTAATAATGTTACTTCTTTTTTCTGTTTAAATCTTAATGGTTTTACTCTTTCCGTAATGTGTAGTATTTAGAGATACCTTGTATTTAGATATGTTATAAAAGGACTAACGAATTTCTTAAATTCAGTTTTAATTACCAAAGTAATCATATACGCACTTTTTGTTTTTCATCTAAAGTAAAATAAACTTGGTAACGATAATATAAAACATTTAAACCTTTAATTTATTAAGCGGTGAGTAGCGCTATACTTTTTCATTATCAAGTAATTGACTAACGAGCTTGACCGCGGTGTTGCGAGCGGGATGCGAGTATCTTATTAACAGTAACCATTACTTATTTGCTTTTAATTAATTTATGTGCATTCATTATATAGAATTTACAATGTTATCATAGTTCAACATAGTAATAGTACTCATGTAATATAATATATTTTTTAGTATATTGATAATAATATAGTTAAGAAAGACATAGTGCGCTGGAAATATAGGGTTTTATGAAAAAAAAAACACCATAGATAGACAAATTTATAGAGTGATCATTCTGGAGGTTCGTCCTCCAACTGGTTCGCGACCACTATCGTGTTAAAGACGGACTGCCAAATATCTAATGATGATGACATGTAAGCCAGGTTTTCCTTATTCCCACCCATCCTTTTCCTGAATGTTGTAGTTCTGATGGCGGACTGTCGTGACCACTACGTTGTTTTCACTCCATCCTATCTGAACTAGTGTTCAGATGGCATGGGGCCGACCTTGTGGTCGGTAATACATTTACAACTACTCTGGCGTTGTAGATGCCCATGGGCGAAGGTCTGCTAACAGGTAGTCCTTGTGCTCGTTTGCTATCCTTCATCAATAAAAAAGTATACTAAATATGTATTAATCAAAATAAAATTTATAATATTTTCTCAGCTCACATATTTCATATTTGAATTATTTCTTTCGCTAAAATATTTTTCAACTCACGCTGAGTACACGAACGTTTGACCTAGTCGTAAATATCAGGGCCTAATTTATATACCTAGTAATTCATTAGAATTAAACTACAATTTTAATAGATTTTTTTATTAGTAGAAATAACTCATAAGATACCTTATGATGACGATTTATTAAAGAGGAAACTGAGTGTTAATATCAAAAATTTAATATTTTAATCAACAAATTATTAAGTCCATTGATAAAGCATATTCAGTGTTCATACTATAGCTGCACCGAATACTTCATTGAATATATTGGAAATTAAATGGAATATATTGGAATATATAGCCTGTCGTGGCGCAGAGGCACAAGTGTGCGACTGTAAAGCGACAGGTTGTGGGTTCAATTCCCACTCCAGGAAATTAAGTATTTTCATTTTCTGGGTTTGGTAACAAGGCAAAGCGCGGCGTTGAGTTCCGCCACTCAACACGCAGTGCCTCAATCTGGCGGAAAGTGGGGAACGGATTTGTTGAAAGAGAACGGAGTGTCTTAACACTAGGTTTTCAGATTCCCTCTGCCTACCCCGCTATATGCGGGATACAGCGTGAAGTTAAAAAAAAATTGTTATATCCAGTTTAAATTAAAAATATATATATATTGGAAATTGACCATATAAAATGTTTTACCTGCATGTATTTTAATTACACGTTTTACATACAAGCTAGAGATCCTTTATTGCAAAATAGAAATTAATTCTAAAGACTCAAACCAAGCAGTTTTAAGTCTTGTCCCATGTAGCAGGATAGATAGAGAGAACGTAATCTTAAAACACTCCGTTCTTCTCTTTCCGCTTGAACTCGATAAATTGCGTGTTGAAAGGCTATACTCAACGCCATCCTTTGCCTTTATCTTATTCCTTATTAGGATTACAATGTACAATCACTGTGTACAGGAAGACAGTTGCTACGTCGTTTTAAAAATTTTTTTATTTATAATAATTTATTGTTCTTTTTTTTGTTTATTTGTATATTTGATGATGATGGTGATTAGTCCGACCGATTTTGGCCATGGCAACCGCATTGGCTCCCTATCGGTTATCGGCGCTGATGCGCTTGAAGATGGCTGATGTAACGAATCTTCTTGGTGAATTGTCTTGCACACAGAGCGCACGTCAATTTCCCATTGACAGAGTAGATCTGATTTTTTTTTGTATATTTAATAACAAGAGAAAATAGTAATATTACTTAAATTACTTTAGTAACATATGTATACATAAATATATATTAGTGGGAGGCGAGTCACCGTCCGCTAACCTTTCAATTTGAGACTGTTGAAAAGGCGGACGTCCGGTAGTCTCAATCAATAGCCCAGTACTTAGTCCATCCGAACTCCATTCCATAGCCTTATTTTAGTTTTCCATATGTTCCATAGCTCCTACGCATTGACCGGTGACCATCTCTGAGCAATTGCCTATGGTAACTCAGAGATGGATCCCGATCAATGCGTCAGATTAAAAAATATTGTTGTCTCAAAGGGGCCTCGACGTGTTGGACCTGTGTCCCCACGCAAGCCTTCCAAAGGACCGGGTTCCTTTGAACCCGAGAATTAATAATGAGATACATAATAGTAACATTATACGAGTATTCTTAATTTTACCTTACTTCTGCAAAAACTGTACAGCTAAAGCTAAAATATACCTGCGATTTTTCTTGATTCTGACTAATTGGATTGATGGAGCGGCCCTCACAAATCTGTCAGTCGTAGATAATGAACGAGCTGGCAAAATGAAGTTTTGTCTACGAAGGGAAACTATTTTCCGCGAAATGGCGCCCTTTACCGGCGTTTAGCTTGTGTGTAAAGACGCTAAATTAAAAGTGGAATTGTATGTTGATTAAGATTACTAAGAACACAGGTTAGGCTTCATAATTATTTGATATTCATTTATTTATTTTGTCTTTATATAAATTTGTCCTGTAATCCATGATAAAAAAAATAATTTGGTAGATTGTAAGGAAGTAAAATATAAAAAAACGGTTATTTCCACAATTATTTTTTAAAATAGAATGGTTTTTGACAATATTATCATATAAGTTTAATAATAAAGTTTGCTTAGAAATGTACAGAAGCTGCTCTTCACTTCTGCCGTAACATTAAGGTATTACCTCTATAAATGTAAAAACTTGCTACCAACTATTATATATGGCAGAAAAGTGAAAAACTCTTCATAGTACGTGTTAATTAATGATCATAAAAGATAAATCGACAATCGCGGAATCTATACTGAGATAGTAAAAAAAATGTATAATTGACGTAATTTTTTTTTTAATTATGTAAATTATTTTTGCCAGTGCTTTTTCATTTGCTGTTTATTAAATTAAAAAAAAAAACAAAATCTAAAATTGAATTAGTATCCACTATGGTTAGTAAGCAAACAGCCACGTCCTAAACAGCGCTACATTTACCGTTTCGCGTGTAATAGCATTATCATATCACTATGCAATCTGCATTTCAGTAATGCTTTACCCGCAACTTACATAATAAATGAGGGTACCGTGCCAAAAACGGAAATAATGGTGTGTACTCAAACCGACATGAAAAAATACTCACGACTGTCATTAATTTTCATTTCCTACAATGTCCAGGATTGCTGTCTTGAGTAAAGCAGAAAAGAGCGATAGTCAGTCTATTAGTGCCACTATGGAGCCATATAAATAATTCTAACGCTTGAAGTCAAATATAACTTTATTTTTACCGTCTAATGTGAATTACGTGTCGAAGAATTCGAAATAGTCCATTGCTTTCAATGTGTTAATGGTAAAATATGGTTATGTAGAAAAACATATATATTTTACATTTGGGTGAAAATGTACGTGTTAGTTATTGTTATGAGGATAATAAGTATACAAAAAATACAATTGCCATTGAAAAAACTAAATATTTGGATTGATTGCTTTGTTAGTTCGTAGTATTGTAATTTTATATGGACGAGTTTTAATACTATTAAATACACGCTCTAGACAATAGGTTTTCATTGCACTATTATCTTAAAGTATGGATAAAAAAATATCACGGTTAAGAATAATACAATTGTAAATTAAATAAATACATTTAATAATAAAATGAAAATGATCCACCTAGTGATGTTATTATACGGAACATACTAGCACTAATTAAATATTTTCTTAGCAATATGAAAACGCAATATAAGTTTTAAATGTTACTCTATTATTTTACTCACGTTTAATATAATGAATTCATTGAGTAATTATTTAGAGAGGAAGCTGCATTTCCAGTAACTGCTAGATTTTAGGTTATTCTGTTAAGAATATACGCTTTGAACAAATGTTAACCTGGAAAGGAAATATGTTTCCGATAGTACGATTTCTCTTTATTATTTTCCATTTTAGTAATAGCTTAAAGAGCTACTTAGATTTTTTGTTCAAGAAACACATATTATGAATACGTAGAGTATAATGTTATAAGAATGATGAAATCTAAATTTTATATTCATGAACTAACAAAATGAATTAACTCATAGATATTTTTTTCACATACATTTTTTAAAGTCTCATTATTATAAGTTAATAACTTCTAAATTCATTCTTTTTCCTTTCTATCCTTTCAAAAATAATGCACATGAAGTTCATAACCTATAAAAATTTTGAATGAGATGATTTACGCAAACCATGCCTAAATGTGTGTCGAATTATCAGTTGGTAGATCAATTTCTTACTATATAATTATGAATATGCAATACCACTATCGAACTCGACGCGCATTCTCGTTAACTATCAAACGGCAATTATAAAAGTAATCTAAACTGTAGAAATCTATTAAAATTCATACTTTAGTATATTTTAATTCAACAGGCATATTATTTTTAGTTATAAATGCAATTTGTTTGTGATTTTTCCATTCAGACTTATTTGTTTTACTTTTTAAAATATGAATCATTTGCCGTTGACCTAGATTCAGTCTGCCGTGGTAGGACTTATTGAAATGTTATTTCAATTTAATAAGTGTTTTTCTTTTTTACACTAATATAAACTTATTATTCATAACCGTATTGTTGTCACCTGTATTTTGGAATGTTGATAGCCAAAAAAGAGATGTGTTTAAAAAATCGAAAACAAGAGACGTTGAAACTGTTTAGTTGTTTTCTTTTAGATTACTTGCATATACTACTAAATTTCAAATTATATTTCTAAATTTTTTCTTCTAATCTTAATTTAAGATTCATACAATTTACTTAATTTTAAATGATCAATCATCATAAATTTCAAAATCAATAAGATTTATTTGTCTTTTAAAAGAACGAATTTCAAAAAAAAAACACTGATGCGAAAAATAATAATATCTATCCTATCTCTCATGCTACAACATACATAGTAGTCCAACATAAACGTTCCGCCACAAATTACTTATATAAATATGATTAATATATTAAAATGAATCATATTTATATAACTAAAGAATCGTTTTTGCGTATGACACAATAATTAATCACGTGTGTTATTGTATATTTATTTAACAAAACAATTAGCAGACCGCGATACGACAACGTATAAAGTCAATTTTATATTCATTTATTTAATTATTGACCGAATGTTGTACAGTTAATTAGTAATTAATTTTTAACTTATATATAGTAACATATTGATTCTTTTAGTAAATATATCTTTTTTCTAGGTTGACCTAACCTTTGATGGTATTTTCGTGTCTTTACTAAATGTCCGCCTTTAAAAGTTTTCTTTATGTAGTCGTCGCAGCACAGTAGGGTAAGATTTAATTAATATATATTTTTTTAACTTCACGCTGTATCTATAGCAGGGTTGGCAGAGGGAACCTGAGAACCTAGTATTAAGACACTCCGTTCACTTACAACAATTCCGTTCCCCACTTTCCGCTAAATCGAGACATTGCGTGTTGAGTGGCGGAACTCAACGCCGCGCTTTGCCTTGTTCCCAAACCCAGGAAATGAAAATATTAATATTTCCTGAAGTGGGAATCGAACCCACAACCTGTCGTGTTTACCATCGCACGCTTGTGCCTCTGGGCCACGACAGGTGTTAGATAAAATTCCTTATACTGTGAGATTAAAAATAAATAAAAAGTGACATATCACGAAGTTTTCCACACTCAAGAAGTTTTGCGTGTTGAGTGGCGTAGCTCAACGCCGCGCTCTGTAGTACCAAACAGAAATGAAAATCGTTATATGTGATTATTATCACGTGTTATCAATAAATATATGTTCATCTACATAAATTTAATTTATATACATGAGCATAATTTGCTAGCATTATATGGTTGTGCCGTCAGGCGTATCCTACAATAATACTCCGCAATTGAATAATTAGGTGTTGTTTAAAGTGCAAACCCAGATTGTATTTGCACAATAGCCCCAGAGACGGAATGCTATTCTATACATCTCAACCAATATAACGAGTTAGTTGAACATTTCACATAAATTATTCATGTATTTTGAGACAGCTCAAGCCTATACATCAAACGTATATATTAAATAAACATATTGTTATAATATGTTCTTTGATATAAGTAAGAATGAATATCCAAGCTATAACAACTAGACATAATAGTTACATTTGCTTTCAAAAACCTAAAAAGTTTTTGAAATATTTAGATTTATCTGTCTGCTTATATTTGGAAAAAAAAAACAAAAAACAAAAAAACTATTAAAACAGTTTTTAAAATATTTATAATAAAGTTTATTTTTTTAACTTCACGCTGTATCCCGCATACAGCAGGGTAGGCAGAGGGAACC
Source organism: Philaethria dido (assembly GCA_033558755.1). Lineage (NCBI taxonomy): Eukaryota > Metazoa > Arthropoda > Insecta > Lepidoptera > Nymphalidae > Philaethria > Philaethria dido. Next base: position 239,168 of record JAKGSA010000155.1, read on the forward strand.
AGAGAATCTAGTGCTAAGGCACTCCATTCTCTTTCAACAATTCCGTTCCCCACTTTCCGCCGAATTGAGTTGAGTGTTGAGTGGCGGAACTCAACGCCGCGCTTATAAAGTGATAAATCTATAAATATATTAGACCAAAAATATCACATTTGTGAAAACCTATGGATGAATAATAAATAAATTGGTAGCTACAGCGTTTACCTGACAGGTAAAGGGTGTACCAAAAATAAATTAATATATGTGTACGTTTCTGTCAGGCTTCCTCAATTATTCGTACACACAGAATTTCAATGTGACTTTCATAAGGGTTTATTTGCAAAGTTACATAAACACTTATCTTTTCCTTCTACACATCACTTCTAACAAAAGAAACTTTTTTCAAAGGAAATTAAAGTAAACAATTGTTATTGTCATCCGCGAGAAAACAGAAACGAAAACATTGGCAAAGTACCAGTGGCACTCAATTTATTAGTACGAAGCTTTTAAGAAGAATAAATCCAAGCAATCGCTCCCTGCAATTATCCCCAATTTTTTGGGGATAACTAATTAGTCCAATGGACTGAGACGTTAAAGATAATTATCTTAATGATAAATGAGAGCGGAAGTAGAGATGGAGAGATTATCGTTTATATATGGGATTTAGAATCTAATATATTTTTTGATATATTCATTATGATTTTTACGTACTGGCAGTCCCCGATGATGGTCAAAATACGTATTGTCTTAGTAACTTCTATCTATGTGACTTTATTTTTTAAGCATAAAGTATAGTGTGGAATTTGAATAAAATTTTGATAGTTTAAAATATTCCTAAAGTATTATTACATAATTTCATTTATTGCATATGACTAAATAATGCCATTTTCATAATGTCTTCATCTAGATTTAAGATTCTGGGTAATATAAGCTGTTTAAATATAAAAACTAAATCCGAATTTCATGCATTTATATTAAATATAGGTTAGGAGTTACTGTCTTTAAAATTGGTCCCAAATGGTTCTTGTCATGATACATTAGGTCACAATATCGTCAGATACATCGTTAATAGTATTAAAAAATAATATTAAAGAGTAACAAATAATTTATGAATACGATATCTTTATCATAACGTTGACGCCTGTCGTGGCGCACAGGTTGTGGACAGGTTGTGGGTTTGATTCCCACTCCAGAAAATATACAAGTTTAGCATTTTCATTCCCTGGGTTGAGCGCGGCGTTGAGTTCCGCCACTCAGCACGTAATACCTCAATTCGGCGGAAAGTCAGGAACGGAGTGTCTTAACACTAGGTTCACAGGTTCCCTCTGCCTACCCCGCTATATGCGGGATACAGCGAGTTTAAAAATAGATAACTTTAATATTAGTAAAATTGTAAGAGCTAAAATAAATAAGAGTCTGCATACTATTAAATATTTATATTAAAAGACCTGGCTAAGCTTAATTAAATAAGGATTTCATTCCCATTTTTTTTTTTTTGATAACGGACGGCAAACGAGCAGAAGAACCACCTGATGGTAAGTGGTTACCTTCGCTCATAGACATCTACAACACCAGAGATGTTGTAGATGCGTTGCCAACCTAGAGGATACTGATAGAAGGGGGGACAATGTAGTAGTCCACTATCAGAACCACCACATTTTGGGGAAAGGATGGGTGGGAAAGGGGAAAATCTGGCTTACATGCCATCGAACCGGAACACATCATTAGATATTTGGCGGTTCGTCTTTGACATGATAGTGGTCGTGAGCCAGTCGGAGGACGAACCTCCTACCACCTAACAAAATATTATCCCATTAGGGATAATAATTATATGGATTATAAAAATCAAGCGAAAGGCCTGTGGCCTTGATTCTAATTATCTGCATTTTAAAATTGCATGATATAGATATTGCATTGCGTTATTTAAGTTTGTCTTTTTCGTGTGCGGTTTGAAATATATAGAATTTTTAGGTATTAGTAGATTAAGGAATTGCTAAAAACTTAACAATTGTATAATGATTTTTAACATTCTAAGTTTTTAGATTATAGCTTTTAATCCATTATGTACCTGGCTTAATAATACCCTACATATATTTTAAAGTAATTATTCTTAAATATATAATTTTTAAAGCAAAAATTCAACTTATTTCATAAATCAATAAAGTGTAGTCAACCATCAAATTAATAATAACAATACCATTTAAAACAAAACGATCATACTCTCCCGTAATACGTTAAGTCAATCGAGAATGTAAATCCATGCAATCAATAATAATGAGGGTTAATAAAAATCGTGATTGGATCCGCTAACAATCGGATTAAAGCGCGCCCAAACGAATATTCCTAGAATCCAATAATATTATGTTTGCATCTTAATTTTCAGTACAATTAAAATTCCGCAACAGATTAAGATATATTCATATATTTTGTATAACAAATATATTTGGTTTTAAATTTAATTTTATAGTAACCATTTTTTTTTCTTATAATTAATACGAAAAAAGAACAGCAATGTAAACATCATAACCTTGTTTCGTTTCGTTCAATGTTTCTTATTTCTTGTAAAACTGCTCACGTCACTACACAAACAAGAGAAAAAAGATATTGCTAATAGAACCACATTGCTCGTTCATCAGAGCAATTCCTGCGGTTCAGCGGAGGAGCTATATTGCCAGTACTTTTTTCTTTTAGCACTAAGAGAACAATACATTCGTTACAGGAACGTATTCGCTTTAAATTCTCAAACAATTTAGTTTGTATAATCTTTTTAAATCAACAAGTTATTCGTTTGTGTTAATGTTAACATATCTGGACGATGAAGCACAAAGATATTTTAATATGCTACTTCGCTAAGTTTTTTAAAGTGCCTACAGAACTTTGCAGCTGAAAACAAAAGACTATTTTAACAGTTTTTACTTCAGCTTTTAAGGAAATTATGTACTTTATATTTTACTTACTGCGCTTTTATTTAGCAAGTAATTTGAGCTATTAACACTTTTTCAAAAAGTATATCTAGGTTAAAAGGTTTATAGTGCGAAAAAAGTGTTCGTAAAATAGAGTGTAATTAGCAATACAAAATATATTTCTAAATATAACATATAACGTATACTGAAAACTTTTTTGCACTGAATTTTATGATTGAGAGAGCATGAGGTGATTGAGACATGTTATTATTATTTATTTTTTTTTAACTTCACGCTGTAACCCGCATATAGAAGGGTAGGCAGAGGGAACCAGAGAACCTAGTGTTAAGACACTGCATTCTCTTTCAACAATTCCGTTCCCCACTTTCCACCGAATTGAGGCATTGCGTGTTGAGTGGCGGAACTCAACGCCGCGCTTTGCCTTGTTACCAAAGCCAAGAAATGAAAATACTAAATTTTACATTTCCTGGAGTGGGAATCGAACCCACAAATTGTCGCGTATACAGTCGCACGCTTAGGCCTCTGCGCCACGACAGGCGTTGTTATCATTATTATCATTGGTTATTTTACTAAATTAAACTCATTTGGATTTATTTCCATGTGCCTGTTTTGTTACCACATAGGACGGCATTGAATTACGCCACTGAACACACAATCTGCGACTCGGATGGAAAGTGGAGAACGGAAAGTCTAGACACTAGGTTCTATCTGCTTACTCTAGTTTGCGGTAGCAATGGTCCATTTCGCTGATCGTTTAGAACGAAAAAAAAAAACAAAGTATCCTATCGATTAAAAATATAGTTACATACTTTTGTAGTCGATACGACATGGATACAACAATAGTGTGGAAGATTGATGGAAGTATCTGGAACGAGATCTGCGACTGGTACCGATCGGCCCCACGTTACGTTGCGCTAGGTAACAGTTAATAGTTTTGCTATGCATTTCTACTGCAATACGAGAATTCTTTGTTATTAAGTTTAAGCGGACTTAGTAGATTTTTTTTGGTGTAGTTTTTTTTGTTTGGTGGTAGGAGGTTCGTCCTCCGTCTGGCTCGCGACCACTATCATGTCAAAGACGAACCGCCAAATATCTTATGATGTGTTCCGGTTCGATGGCATGTAAGCCAGGTTTTCCCATTTCCACCCATCCTTTCCCCAAAATGTGGTGGTTCCGAGAACGGAATACTACATTGTCCTCCTCTTCCATCCGTATCCTCTAGGCTGGCAACGCATCTACAACATCTCTGGTGTTGTAGATGTTCATGGGCGAAGGTATCCACTTACCATCAGCTGGTCCTTCTGCTCGTTTGCCATCCATTATCCATAAAAAAAAAAAAAAAAATTTTTTTAGTTTTTATCTTTTATCGGTACGTTTTGTTCTTTAATAATAAAGACACTGAATGTAAAAGAAATTAAATTAGACACACAGTCTTTTTATGTATGTACTCGTACACGAATGTTGCTTCCCTTTTTTTTAGTTCTTAAATAGCTCAATTGTATTTTTTCTTTTTTTGAGAGTTAACATGAAGAGCTTTGCCCTTAGCATTAATTCACTTTCTCCGTTAAAATATAATAAAATTCGATTAAATTTAAAATATTAAAAATACATACAAATTATTTGCATACCTAGAACACGCCAAATGCTTATGGTAATTAGTATATAATAAATGCTTAATTACCTCAAACACAGATCGCTTGCGGCAGTTGGTTTTATATCACGTAATGAAAAGCTACTAGTAAATAAATTTAACTCGTGTGTATTATCAAATAATAATTGTTTGCATATCCAGCCGTATTTGTACCACGTTACTTCGATTTTATAGATGTTACTCGATTTCAATTGTTGTATAATAAATTGATTGATCGATTTACATATTACATTCTTAAACTTATTACGTATAACTAATAAATTAATTTCTAGATTAATCTTTGATGTAAAACGGTCATAATCGTTATAACACCTCAACGTCTGATTCCGCTTAACAGGATTGACACCGAGGACCTACGAGTAGTGTTGGGACACTCCGACGTCCTAGGATTCACGGAGAGAACTTAGTTTCAAGACACCCGCTAGATTGTATATAAATAAAAATCATTTTTAAATTTCTGTCCTATGAAATATAATATGTACATTTACTTAAAATAGTTAATGTTTACTATTTTATTGTACACATAGTTCATTGTTTTTTTTAATTTTTTTTTATCTTCACGCTGTATCCCGCATATAGCGGGGTAGGCAGAGGGAACCAGAGAACCTAGTGTTAAGACACTCCATTCTATTTCAACATTTCCGTTCCCCACTTTCCGCCAAATTGAGGCATTGAGGCATTTGTTTTTATGATCTTTATTAATAGGATCAAAGAGACTAATAAATATAAACTGTAATAATGCAGTCGTTGAAGTATATATCTAAATGGTTATTGGTTAGGTACAAATTTAACCTACAAATCCTTATCCTATTAAGATATTAACTCTAACAGATATATTTTACAATCAAGTTTAATAATAATTAACAAAGGTGTACCTTAAGATAGGCTTTTACTAAGCAAAGCTCAATAATTGATCCTTTCCCAGTGACAGCGCGTCCAATTATACTGGAAATACTAAACCAATTTGAATACAAATAATTTACAGGTACAAGTAATTGTTTTGAAAACAATCTTATTGACGTATTTAATTAATTATTTTGTGATTTGAAACGGAAAATGATATTTTTATCGAATGAAATAAGTTTAGGATTTGTATTTGTATATTCTTGTAGTGTGTTCTTATTGCAAATTAATATTTCAGTTTGCATTCATACTTCTGCAGGATAGTAGAGTAGTAAAGGTATTTTTAGAGAGATTAATAAGGTCTATATAATAATAATATATATTAATCGCTTCATTCTCCACTTTTACTCCTCTGATATTGAGAGATACTGCATGTATCAGTGCGGATATAAGAAAATATAGATGTATACTTAAAAGTTAATACTTCTTCGCATGAGATTTGAAATCATATTCGTTTCAGCATGGTTGTAAGCACCAGGTATGTTTCAGCATTGCCACAAATGTCACGAATCCTAAAGATATTGTATAAACCAAACCACAAGTATTTCAACATATTATAAAAACAAAATTTCTCTGCAAAAACTCAGGCGATAGTTTTGTTTTTTTGGATTTGAATACGAACTATTGAAGTGTTTTTATAAGGATAATTAGGTCATTTATTTTACAAACTTCACTCATTAGCTGTTCAGCAAAAACGTACTGTAACTTTTCCATAGCGTAATATATTCATACCTAAGTGGTCGCTTGTCCAAGGTTTGTAGACTCTATGTTGCATAAACGCTTGAGAGGTTGCGACGAGACGGCTCGGACCATGCGCGAATGCTGGCTCACTAAATATATAATTTTTATAGCATTTCAACCTTTATTTTCATAACGTTAGAGACTGACGGCTAGTATGACGCAGTAAGATCCTACTCTTGTAGGACAAAGCGAATTTTACTGAAACCCTCTTTGCTTCTCGTTGTACCAGCAAAATTGGCGTGAATAGAATGCCGCTAGATTTTGTTTGACTCTAAAACGTTAAGTACTCATACATTTTCCCCATAAGCTCGGCTCAATTTCATTCCACCAAACCTTTTAAGGAATGTTTGAATACACAGACATTCAAATTGCCAAAACTAAGTCTCGCTCTCAGTCTTAAAGTAAAAAGCCCTAAAAAACGACTCACACACACACACACACACACGTAAAAGCTACTTGGCCATATGTCAGCATATCGTAACTCGCCAAAAATAAGTGCTACAGACGCTTTATCTCGTTTTCCCTTTCGCAACGGTTATACGTATTCTACAATGGGCCACTGTGTAAAACAATGCAGACGAAATCTCCTTTTAATTACACTGCCAGGGATGCAAAAAATATCAGCTAACTAAGTCTTTTGATAAGCGCTCAGGGGTTGTGTGGCTTTAGATACGTAAATAACATACATTTATAAAATATTCTGTAAAAATGTTTTTTTAATTACGTAACAGATGGCTCTTTCATTGTAAAATACAATTTGTACTTATAAAATTGTGTTTTTCAATTTTAAATGTTTAATATATTTATATTAGAAGAACTGCAAAATGTTGAGCAATTTATAATTATGAGTTTCATGTATAAAATATAATATCATCTATTTAAAAAAAAATCGCAAAATTATTTTATAATATTTTTTTATACCAAATTAATCATTTGATTTAAATCGATGCTGCAGTTGTAGGTCATAAATACATGTTTACTAAGTAATAAATAATAGCCTAAACTAGAGAAATCGGCGAAGACTTTAAATATTAACGATAGTTTTGAGTTCGAAACTCATTCGGAAGAATGTTTTTTTTTTAATTATTTTAATTTGTTAAAGACGGAAATGTAGCAAAAGAATGGAGTGTTTTAACACTAGGTTCTCTGGTTCCCTCTGCCTACCCCGCTATATGCGGGATACAGCGTGAAGTTATGTTATTATTATTATTATTTTGTTAAAGATCACGCAAAATACCTTTAAATGATGAAAGAATTAGTGAATCACTACAGTACTTGTAGCTATATCGTAATTATAACGTTGTACTATAATTAGGTCTGCTACGAAACTTACCTAGACCGAAGCACTGCGTATTTTAATCATGTGTCCGCAACAGTGAAGTTATTTTGACCACTGGCTGGAGCTGCTTTAACCAACAACAGTAATTTATGTCTTAAAATTTACTTTCCCAGAACACAGATTGAATTTCTTACATTTTGTTTGTTTTTGTTATTGTAATGGCCATCGTAGCGCAGTGGGACAGGGTACGGTAAACACGATTGGTTGTGGGTTCGAGTTCCACTTGCAGACTAGACGGTTGACTTTGACATTGAATTTGACTAAAAGATAACGAAAGTAAAACATACACATATTAAAATTATGTCTTAACAGTGTTGTTCAGTGTGATGAATATTTTCTTATCTTATCTTATATTTACGTAATAACGTAAGCTAGATGGCTAGACACGTATATAGATAGACACGTGGTAAATATGATATAATTTTAGGTCCATGTTTTTATGTTAGAGGGGTGGTTTTTCTATATTTTTTAATTACCATACACACTTATTAGTTTTTATGCTTGTTAAATGGTAAACGTTTTGAAGCAATGTATGCATATCCCATTTCAATAATTTTTCACCATTTATCTACGTGATGTATCGGAAGGGTACAGTGAACAAAAATATGGCGCTTAATATAAAACAATATTATTTTATTATCATTAATACTGAGTGTGTGCTGTTGCTATGGCAAATAACATTCATAAATAATAAAAAAAAATAATTTAAATATAAAAATATCACAAAAAATTGGCACGAAAGCTCTCAAAGCTTTACAAAAAACAATTAAATTCATTGTAGCAATAACAAGTGAATGTAACAGAAGTAGCTATTTAGTAATGGTACTCGTGGCAACAAAACGCGAAGCCAAAGAAATCTGCGGCGAGTCTTTGAACATCTGTCTGGTTTGAAAAAGAACGCTCCCTATTATCCTACGTTGATCTCATTAAATTTGCAATCTGTTTTTACCCTTTAAGAGTTCCATAAAACTCCGGCTTTATCAATAAACCTCGTTTGTATACCTCTCTTTGTTGTATCAGTTTTATTACAATTTTAGTCTAGCACCATATAAATAAGGTAATATAATTTATATAATTAGTCTTTGACTCATAACCAATGTAGTCGATAAACACAACTAGAATAAGCTCGTATGTAATTTTAAATATACGAGTATGTATAAGCTAAATGTTACCTGCAGCTTCGCTTGCGTTGTCAATGGAAAATAAATTAATTAATATGAAAAATTAGCTTATGTCACTTTCCACGTCTCTATGACAGTCTATCAAATGACATCTTCTGCTCTTTTTAATTAATAAAATAAATATTTTTTAACAATAATTATATCCTTTTGAAGACCTCTAACAATATGTGTACAAAGTTTCATGACAATCAGTTAAGTAGATTCAGCGTGAAAGCGTAACACATACATTCACGTTTATAATATTGATAAGGATATATATCCTTATCAATATTAAGGCAGGAGAGTTAATTTATATAAATTAACTCTCCTGCCTTTGAGGAAGCAATCACCGATATTTGAAACTAAAGCAACTTTCTTTCACCACATGGGTGAAAAGTGTCTTAATATTGATCTGTCTATGCCCATATCGCTAAATCTGTTGTATGGACGTACACGATAGGATGTGGATAAAAAAAATTGCATACTTTCTAAAGTATTGTAATGTTTTAAATGCGTGTCGATAAATAATGTCCATACCGTAGTACGAATTGAATTATTTAGGCCAATAATATACAGGAGACATAAAAATAGACCGATATTGAGGTCAAATACAACAATTTTAACGAAAACTGCAAATTGAGTGATATATTATGAAGTAGATGCTCTCTGCTTGCCACCAAAGATAAATAAAACAACAAAAACCATTTTTACAAATCACTTCTCCCTCATATATAACAACTATATTTTTATATATACGTTAAATTGTTAATAAATAGAAATATTGCGTTAAATAAAACCTATAAATCATTCCAAAATTCAACGAAGTAAATAAACCATTTCAATTAACCTAAAATAAATCCAATAACGAACGTTACTCGCACGTATTGTTGTTGTGTTTTTCATATTTTCCAAACAACAAAAACACAATAATTGAACTGAAATCACCGGCTCTCTTGAACAAGTACTGAATTGGAAGTGAGGCACCGTTTAGAATGCAGAAGAGCTGTGGACAGTGCATTCAGACGGCCCTTGTCTTGTAATGGTCAGTAGATTTTTAAAGCCCTCCCTTGGCATGCTCATTAAATTTCCATCATAAAGGCAGCATTCATGCTCCCTCGTCTAACTAAAGACCGTTAACTTTAGTAACTGTCGATACTATGTAGGGATTTGTTCATCTACCGCGTTTAGTGCTTTTTAATTTGTATTACACTTATAAACTTAAGTGACACTTAAATATTCAATTTTATTAGCGTTTTAGTAGGTCTATAAAAAAAGAATCTTCGCGCTTTATATTGAATAGCAGGGTAGTCAGAGACAATCTAGTGTCGAGACACTCCATTCGCCGCTTTCCACCTGTATTAAGAAATTGTGAGTTAAGTAGGAACGGAACGGAACTCACCGTCACGCATTATCTTACAGAGCCAAGAAATGAAAAAAATGAAATATAATCATGACCCCGAGTGGAAAGTGGAGAATTGGTCTTTTAAAGGAATAACAAAGTGTAAGGCGTAAAAACATCGTTAGTTTATGTTAGCTCATGATATCTATACATTGAAATATGTAAAAAATGTAATATAGTGAGATTTGAACCCACGTCTCCTAGACACTTTTCAAACACCTTAACGTATTTCGCTATACATAATATGGCATTGCTATTATTTAAATACGCTTATTACACATTATATTATTCATTTCTGTATAATTTTGAAAAATTAATTTTAAAGCAAAAAAAAACAGTTTAAATTATAATCACACTAGTATGTCTATTATTCATCATACTATCATTATTGTTACTTAACAAAAACGCAAGGCAAATATAAACGATTCGAGATACATGAGTAAGAAACTTTTATTTAACGTGCAAGCTATTCATAAAATGCACTCTCCTATGAGATATTGGAAATATTTTCATTTTCGAATCGAAGGATGTTCAAAGAGCCAAAGCAAAATAAGCATTTCATTTCGTAGAGGAATGCGTTAATTTTTTCTGTATGGTATTTCGTAATATAGTGAGTGGTATTTATAGTGACTTAAAGTTTATTTTCAATATGATTTTTGCCTAAAAACTAAGCCATTGTTAATAATTTTGACTCTTTAATTTTTAGCTATCTTCTTTCTATAAATATATGTGCATACACATATATGTACATGAAAATAATTTTATTTTCTATTTCAGTTTATTTACAAACAGTTTTTGAGTTTAGTTATTGCTAGCTAGTTATGCTAGGTGCTATCCCTTAGCAACTATTATGGAGTACTACAGATTATTTTCTTTAAACTAAGGAATAATTTCACCAAGGGCTTAACTTGGTGTCAACACATAGAAAAATTACAATGATGTAAAAGAAATCAAAATGAATATAACTTACAGTACAAATAAAAAGAAAAGATTAATTGTGCGTGTATTTTTGCAATACAAATTAAAAAAAGATTTTAATAAGCAAACTCAAAGTTATATAACCTAAAGTTAATTTGTAGTCAAAGTCAAAGTCAAATAATTTTATTCAAAATAAGAAGTTACAAGCTTCATTTTTTGAACGTCAAATAATTTACCACCGGTTCACTAAATTTAATGCCTCAGACCTGAGAAGAACCGGCGCAAGAAACTCAGCGGGACTATTTTTTTTTTTTTTTTTTTTTACAATGGTTTACAATTCTTTATTATTGGCAATTTATTATTGGTAGAAAATTGTAAATTAAAATCATTGGCAACAATTCAAAAAAGTATCAATTTTATATAACCACTAACCGTGATAAATTCGCTAACATTAGTACAGTCATAGTTTTTACTACTACATAATATAAAGTATAATTATTTATCGATAATTAGTACAAATTATATAAATGCCAGGCTATTTTCTAACTTAAAAAAACCATCAGCTTAAAGCTTCGTTTTCTTATTGGTCCACTCCACGGTCATTGAATACAAAAATATGAGAAAGGTTGAGTATTTACGTATATTACAGTCAAGTGCCTTCCAAAACATCTTCAAAGAAGTCTATCAATTAAATGAGCCACGAAAATTCCTTTGATTCCATTTCGTCTTCATGAACAATTTTGTTATTTTTTTTATGAAATATAGAAAGGTAAGGCCGCTTCGAATTCAATTAGGTGCGTTTATTTTATGCCAGCGATAGTTATTGAGTGAGCTAGTGAATAAAATACGCACAGTATTAATTAATTTATTCATTCATTCATTAAAATATTTTTATTCAGTATATATTCTATTCATCATTAGGGTTTTCATAGTAACATATATGTTAAAATTATGAGTTTTTATATATCGAAATTTACTGGATACTAGTTTTTTTTTAGCTTCACGCTGTATATAGCAGGGTAGGCAGAGGGAACCTGAGAACCTAGTGTTAAGACACTCCGTTCCCCACTTTCCGTCAAATTGAAGCATTGCGTGCTGAGTGTCAGAACTCAACGCCACGCTTTGCCTTGTTACGAAACCCAGGAAATGAAAACACTAAACTTTTACATTTCCTGGAGTGCGAATCGAACCCGAACCGAACCTGTTGCGTTTACAGTCGCATGCTTGTGCCTCTGCGCTACGACAGGCGTCCTAAACATACTTGCTACAAATGGTAGTCATATTAAAAACACAAGAAAACATATGATCATCATTTTAATCCTATACCTCCTGAAAGAGATTCAAAATATTTATTTAAAACTTATAAGGAAGATATTTATTACACACCTGAGGTGGAATTTCATCATTTAGCTTACAACATACAGAATGTCGGTAGTGTAGTGAAGCGTCTTGAGCAGAATTTTCGCTGGAAGCTGTTATAACTGAATACTTGCATCACAAACTTTGTCGAGAAGCATATTGCGAAACTTTTCATTTTTCTTTAACCCAGTTAAGACGTAAAGGTAGTGCTAGACGATAACAACTTTTGAATGCGGGGAACTTCAGATTTTTCCGCAAAGTTCATAGTATGTGTAATTATGAGGTTAAAAATATGATTGGCACTTAATTTATTTGGAGCCCAGTATCATATGTTTTCTTTTTAGCCGATTTCGAAAGAGGAGGAGGTTATCAATCTGGATGCGTGGCACTCCAGTACTGTGCGGTTTCGAAGGAATTTCCTTCCACGTGCCACTGAACTGTGGAATGGCCTACCTGCGGCAGTTTTACCAGGTCGATACGAAATGGGTACCTTCAAAAAGCGCGCCTACCTACCTACCTACCTACCTTAAAGGCCGGCAACGCACCTGTAGCTCCTCTGGTGTTACACGGAACCGTGGGCGGCGGGAATCACTTACCATCAAGTGACCCGAACGCTCGTTTTCCTTGTCCTTTCCATAAAAAAAAAAAAAAAATCGGCTGTACGTTTTATGTGTGTAAAAAAGTATAGTGACTTCTAAGGAAGTGCACTAAGCGTTTTCTTTAAAGTCGCTATAATTTTTATGTTACAACCTTAAATATATATAAATCTTATTTTATAATATTCTAATATCTAAAACGATATACATAATTTGTTTTATTCGTGCTTTAAATTTGTATTAATTAATATTAAACTCAAAATTAAAGATCTATATTGTTATTGATTTCAAAAAATTGAACATGGCTATACCATTTGAGTGCCAATATAATGTGAGTATTGTTTTAATTATAATAGCCATAGCGTACATCCATTATGCAACTTTTATACAAATACATAAAAACTATAAAATATACAAAGATAGCTAATAATCAGTGATCTCTTCTAGGCAATTGAATCGTAGATAAGTATTACCGAAAAGACAAAGTTATGTGCGTTGCAAAAATCAATCTGTCATAGACTATAAAAAATACACATATACACTATATTCTCTCTTTTCTGCATAACAAGGAAAGTAGAGAGAACATAATGTCAAAAGACTATTATACATTTACCACCCAAAGAGTGAGTCACATGGTGAGCAAATCAAGTGATTTAGCACTAGGTTCTCTATGACTACAAAAATTATAAGCAAGCTAGAACCGTGTTGAGATAAATTGGAGTATTAATATGGAAGAGAAAGAGTGTAAAAGCGAACAGTCTTTCGACTGAAAGTGATCTCAGCGTTACGCGTTCCTGTCGATGATCCTGTTCTACATTATATAATACATAAAGATGTGTGTGCTAAAAATATTTTAGTAAAAATACTTTCATCTAAGTATATTTTTATATTAACTTTCGTTTTACGCTCTCGAGAATTGTATTATCGTAAATTTTGTCATATCTACAACAAACATCACAGACCGTACTATAAAACCCTATCAGTTGCATACAAAATTATGACATTTTTATGCTTTTCCATCTCCCAGTTAGGTCTGGCACCTCGTAAAGTACTAGAGAAAATTCAATTTAATACAGCTTTTATTACATAACTCTGCATAAATGTAGCTGCATCTTGCTGCTCGACGTAGGTGTATTGAATTATTGCGGTTAACTGGCTTATCGGCTGCTCCTAGGTTCCTAGTCAAATTTACGATACTAAATTGATATTTTAGTATCGTGATAGAATATAGTTAGGTTAGGTTAGGTTAGGTTAGCATGTTGCATTATCCCTTAAAATCATCAAAATATGAAAGCTTATTTTTTTTAATTTGGTCAGAATCTATACTGTTTTCTGTTCTTGTGTACGCAATATCTTCTTGTATACTGACAATATGTTCTCGTACCCACAAATATTTCGCACCAAATATGAATTGCCAACTAAAACGAAGATACACCTATAGTACAAATAAGACATTTAAAATGTTGCTTTAAATATTCTCTAGTTAGCGCATAAAATACCGTTCATGTATTGTCACAGCAATATTCGCCGGCTTCTAGTTACAGCGACGTGAATTGTGAAGTATGCACTAATTGTGTTCTTCCACACCACTACACGTATTTGCGATACACGTTGGAAAATCGTTTCTATAGCAATATAAACTCAAGTCTTACAGATACAAAGAATGTCACAAAATTTAACTTATATTATAAAATTACTAATAATAGTCTTGTCATTATGTATTATATATAACACATCACTTCATGAATATATTGCATTGTCATCGGATAAGGCACCGTGTGCGAAGTTTTAAGTAAATCAGTTGGTAAGAAGTGGGTCAAAATAGCTTTACAAGAGTTTCTTTCATTGATAGATACAAATAAAGCTGGCAATAATGTGTTAATAAAGTATATAAATATTTATAGAAGTACAGTTTAGTAAGGTACAAAAACAAGCATCACGATGTTACCCCCATAGCGGGGTAGTCATAAACAACGTAGCGTTAGGATACTCCGATTTCCACCTTCCGCCAGAAATCGAGACGTTGAATGTTGATTGGCTGAATTATAAATAAGCTATGCTTTTCAAAAGTATGTGGATTCAAATTCTACTACATCTTGCAAGGTTTACATACGCTTTACCATTTTTTATAGTACTTTAGTATAAGAATTCAATTTAAGTAAAAATAATCCATCGTATATCTTTAAATGTGATCGTAATACCTTTGAAAGTTATAAAAAAAGCCAAAAAGGAAAAGTTTTGATCTTTACCGAGACATTTTGCAATACGGTTCTCGTTCGCAAACTTCAGAGGTGACCCGGTCAAAGAAGGTAAGAATAAAGGAGTTTTCTTTGGCCCTCATCACTTTCAATATATATCGCATGAGTTACGTTACAAAAAGTGAAATTGTTTTAAAGATACCTACAGGTGACGAGTCTTGACAGTTTTTATATTGGATTTTTGTTGTGTTTTCGCCCGATGCTTTAAGTAAAATTTCGTTCACTTGGGATAAAGTGAAATATTTCGCAACAAATATTTTTAATAACATGCTTAGCTCAGCTCAGTTAGCTTTAGTGTTGCTAGAATAATTTTTCGAATTATTATTAGGATATTATAATATTGTGGTATAGTCATAAAGTATTTAATGGTAAGAAAAGATATACAAACATATAAAAATTTAAAGTCAGGATTCAAATACGTGCCTTGTTTACATTTCTAAATATTTTTTTTAATCCAAATCCAATGCGTCATGAATATTTAAAAAAATATTAAAATATATACTTTGGTCTCGGGTTGAGTTCCTAACAAATATATTTATCTTCCGACAGTCAGAGGAGGGTTATGTATTTCGCGCGTATCATGTATGTTTGTGATACTTATTACCTCATATTTCTCAAACCCCTGGACCGAATTATATAATTAAGGTGACATTAGATAGGTATTGATACTCTTACTGTTCTTAGATCAATATGGCGCTCTCTAGAGGCAATTACGTCATGAATAAAAACAAAAATATCGTTGATGGATATTGTGTGGGGTTTATCTTGATTAGCAAATTTCAAATATATAGCACATAACTAGGTTTTATAGCTTACTTTATTTGTATTTACTTCCGAAATCTGAAGAATTGGTTCAGTCGGGTTTTTTGTTCTTTATAATTATGTGTATTATTATTTCGTTGTTTAGTTTATTCTTTTTGAAGGATGTAAAAAAATACATATGAAACCTTATAAATATAGTACTAGATATATTTATATATACTAAAATACTATTTGAGTTTACCAATCTATAACAACACCTAAATAATAGTTTATATGTATGAGTTAACCAAAAAATGCAGTTTCAGACAAACAGATTGACCATTTTATAATATAAATATAACTTCGTCACATGTAGAATAGAAATAGAATAACATTTATTTTAGTTTGAAGTTATGCTACAATTGATTTGCTACAATTTGTTAAAATAAAATCCATTTAGAAATATACGTGGTTATTTCAATATTCCAAATGAGAATGGTTGTTTTAATCACATATATACCATGCAGCCTTTATTTGATCATTTTAGAATTAACTATTTGAAATGTTTATCATATTTAAAGACATTTTTTTATAATTTTTATAATCTATATATAATATATAAATACGTGAAGCAAAAACTTTGTAACCCTTTATACGAATATTACGCAGACGGAGAAGCATGAAACTTGGAATACTTATAGTTATTAGCTCTGTATAACAGAGAAGGAGAGAGAGTTTTTTAAATAATGCATAAAAGTATATTAAATTAATAAAACAAATGTTACAGACACTACCAAGGTTTAATATCCATGTTTATATAAAGTGACATATACATTCCTAAAGACAAAGCGTTATTAACGCGTCAATGGGGAGACCAGCTTTATAATTTCGCTAATATGTGATGTGTATAATTTTATTATTAGCTGTCTTGCAATAAGTATAACCATTCCAGCATTTACACACTTAAGAAAACATTTACGTAACTTTGAATTTACAAATTTCATATTATTAAAACTACTAAACGATAATCCACTTCTAGATTCTCAAGCTTAACTTGTACTTAAAGATATTAACGAAAATTACTTAAACTCCGCAATGCAGCTCTTAGAGAGGCGTGTACTGTAATTACTGAAGCACTTTAGTGCTTCATATTGCTGGGAATATCTTAGTTTTATTTCATTATTAGTGAATAGCACACCTTTCTCTCCATTAAGGAGTAACATAGCACTATTAAGCTTAGTAGCAAGACCTGTGAATAAAATTTAACATGAGTGTTTGCAAAACAATTAGTTGAGCGGGCTGCAAGCACGAATGTTTGTTAAGTACTTGAACTAGTTTTCGATATTATTTTCGTTCGAAACGGGATAACGTAAATATTTGCTACAGTAAAGTTATGTCTTTGTTTTAGAATTCACTGTAGCTACTCAATGAAATTGATATTAATATTCTTTGTTTTTTATTTATGAGCTTAATTCTGTGAAAAGAACCTACCTAACTCTTGCATGTAGCAGGAATGTAAGCTAGTAATATAGATGTTCAGTTCTTCACTTTTCCTAATATTACGCAGTTCCGCTATACGTACCTATATAAAATTAATAGAGAGATGTATTTAAAAAAAAAAATCTATATAAGGTTTATTTAAAAAAAAAAACATTTAGATTGTTGTAAATTTAAGATTCACATATAAGTAAAGTCAAAAAAATTGACAAGTTATAATTATTTTCCTCTAATTCTATAATTCATATAGTTATTTTTTATCTACCTCATATATACTTTATATATAAGGAAAGTAAAAATTAAATTATTTTAAAGATTTTACTCCTAACCTAATGACTTAAGAAAAACCATAGACATGCCTACCTCTTTGCTGTCCACCGGTAATAATGTATCTGACATAAACGTTTCATAACGAAATCCAAAGCTAACTTGCGTTAAAATCGTCAACAAACCAGACAAATATAACAGTACACAAAGTATTCATCCAAAAATAACTTTATTCATAACATAAAAATTTCATTCCAATAAATTGTACAATAAATTAATCGTAATAATACAACACGACTTAACACATATGTCATTGTTATTTACTAAAGGCACGTTCCAATTTGGGGACAAATTACAAAGCGATGGAAATTTGTTGTAATCAGCGCTCGAATGGTATTTAATCAAAGAGAATCAATGATTGTGCTGACGATTGGCACGGGAACTGATTGTTGGTACTTCTGAACAGTGCGCCGCCTGTAGTGTCTTTTAATATTGTTTAATTGAGGTAAAAATGTTTATAGGAGATTTTACAAATGAAATTTACCAACTTATTTTTGTTATATTAATAAGAAAAAGATATTTTCTCATACATTTTAGAAAATAGGTAATTGAAGATTCACATATTTAGTTAGTTATAAAGTTTTATAACTAATGTTTTACATTTTTTCTATTGACAACACTACCTTGTATTGTATAGCTAGTCTGAATTTTTTTTTTTTTTTTTATGGATAACTGATGGCAAACGAGCAGAAGGACCAC
>JAKGSA010000155.1:258036-271893 GCA_033558755.1 Philaethria dido
ATTTGTTCTCAGCATATTTAATCGTTAATACTACTTTTAGCGAACCTTTTTGTAAGGCTTGATTAATCATTTTTTGCAAGTACATTATTAATTTACTTTGAAATTTAGAAGAAGTTTTTATACTGCTATAACTAATACTTATATAGGTCAAATTATATGTACTAGCAACATGATTATTTATTTTAAAAAGATATTATCATTCTGAATTCTTTCGCTATATAAACTATAGATGTGGCAAGTTTCATGCTGCTTCGTCCGCGTAATTTTTGTAAAAAGGGATCCAAAGTTTTTGAGTCACGTATTAATATATGGATAAATATATTCGAAAACACTATTCCGGCATTTCAGTTGTGTTTAACGAATTTTTTTTATTACATATCTACCTCACAAAAAGTTTTCTGTTAGATTTTAGAAAATACTGGAACTCAACGCCGAGCTTTTGCCTTGTTACCAAATCCAGGAAATAGAAAAGCTATACTTTTACATTTCATGGAGTGGGAATCGAACCCACAACCTATCGCGTTTACAGTCGCAGACTCGTGTACTTGCGCCGCGACAAGGGTACCTTACCTTAATTTTAGAAATATATTACACTTTTTAAATTACAACGTGTTTCCGAACAAATTCGATCAGTGAATATTTATTCTATCAGAAAAACAAATTACATCGTAGATTCCCAAATACTTTAACTGTAAATTAAAAACGGGTTTCGAGAATCTTTTGACTGAGTAAATTTTTCGTTGAAAAATATATTATTTGAAGGCTGCGATTAGTTCTAATTTATTTTTTCCTTTAAATTATTTTAGATATTTTGGGTTACTTATTAATTACTTTTAGTACAATAAATTATTTTAAAAATACGAAAACTATGCTTTAAGGTAATTCACACATATTTTAGAAAAGTATCAAAAAATATAATAAAAAGATTTGAACCCACGCCGCTTAAAACTTGTCGAAGCAAAACACACACTCGTACACATTTTTCCTATACTTTCTTAACGAGCTGCGTTTCAATTTTTATAAGGTTATTTGAATTTATTTTGTTGTTAGCATCTTTGTAGTGGGAGTTTTATAATTTTTCGTTATCTAAAAAGGAGCATCGGTTTATAATAATAAAAAAATTTTTAAAAGAATAACATAATTCACTAAGTTAGTAAAAGAAAATTGTTTAAAAAATGAAACCTAGGAAAATTAACAAAATTAAAATTAAGGTACTTCCTGCCAAAAGAATACCAACATATTGTTACATATTTAGAAATACAAACAAACTTACAAATAAAAATAAAGTGCGTTTACTATGAAATTGTGTTTTCAAATAAAATACGTAAAAATTCGTAGACATCTCAAAGTGTTACCCTAGTACGTCAAAGTATCTTTACATTAGTATTCATTGATAAAGCTCCGGAGCGATTTACTACTGAGTTCTCCCTTAAAACCTACCGCTAAGTGTCGTAGTGTTACTGTACTTTGGTTTCATATATGCTTGATTTTTTTGGCCCAATCAACTAGACCAAAAAAATGTATATGTTACATATTTAACATTCCCACTGATTAATATTCAAACAAACAATCATCGCACTAAGTTAGGCCAACTGCGCCACGACGGCGTTACGAGACTAATGGTTAGGAAAATATATTTTGATAATATAATCCTACTTGCAACGAGAAAATGTACAAAAAAATTCAATGTTGGCGGCTTACTGTCATTCTTTATCCCCTTTTGTAAAGCTCTCCCAAGTACCTTTCCTTATCCGAATTTACCTTCTTAATTGCAATACACCACTAAACATTGTATCGTTTAAAAACTCACCCTCACTGTTATTCCGTTTTCCTGAAACGCCCCGGTGCTATTAATAATTAATTGTTTATTTACATCGTTTTCCTCTCTTCACCTCTTAAAAGAGTTGCTACAGAAATGTAAAGTAATTCAATTTCCATATAATTATAATTCGTAAATAGAACGTGATATTTTTAATATATATATATTCCTTTCTTAAATATTTACATTACACATCGAAAAGTATGTCTTTGAAATTAATTTGTAACCTCACAAATGTAGAGATACAAGTATTCAAATTAAACGTAACGTTATATTTTGAGTATACATACATATGGAAATTACCGGTAAATTTTCAAGAAAAATAAATAAACAGGCATACACCTTGCCATTTTGATCGTTGAATTATTCATGACGTTTCACACGAACACCTGAGCGAATGAGCGAGAACTCTACGAATACAACTAGTAGGTATCATAGCTTGGGGGAGCAAAGAAAATGGGTAAGCCACATTGATTTAGGGGCCAAATAAAAAATAACGGTGCTTACCAACTGCGCAGAGACAAATAAATAAAACGTTTACGACTCTCAAAAGAAATGTTGACATGGATGCGTCTTATTTGAAGTAAAGCTGGCTGTTACTACTTTTTTAATGGATTAGACAAAATGTCAAAATAAAACTGACGTTACGATATAAGTACAATATTTTTTTTGGCACGTTCGAAGTGCTATAATTAAAGAACTGATAATTTTCTCTATTTGATTACATATTAAAATGGCAACTGTACATAAGTACTTGCAACCTCCTAGCAAATTCTATGCTGAGCTACAGGAAAGGACTGATATTGCTGAAAGTAGGCGACTTCAGCGTTTTCTGGCAGTACTAGTACTACAGCGTATGGCACGGGGGTACTTAATTAGGAAGCATGTAGCATGGCTTTCAAAAAATGCTATTACTATACAATGTGCGTTCAGAGTTCATAGAGCTCGCAAGGCATACCGAGCCGCCCTAAGACAAGCGGTTATGAACAAAGATGCCAAACATTACAATCGCGCCGCGACAATTATACAGGTTTGTTTACGTATTTATTTTCAAATTGCTTTTGTTTTATGAGATCTTCTAAGTGAACATATTCTATTGAATTCAATAGAATGAACACATATTTGATTATTTTTTTTTTTTTTTATGCATTAATACAATATTATAACAACAATTATAAAAGAAGTGCATTACAATTCTTAATATAGTTGTTTCAAGCTTTCAACAATTCCGTTTTCCACTTTCCTCCGGATTGAGGCATTGTGTGGTGGAACTCAATGTCGCGCTTTGCCTTAATATATAAATAATATAATATAAATTAAACAAGTCATTAATCCATGTATTTCAGTATGTTTCCCGCTCTTTTTGTACGTAAACAATTTTTGTATTTAGGAAACATTCCCAATACAATTGGTATTTTGAAATTACTAAATTGACCCTTGTAAAATTATACTTTGTAGGCTCTTTGGCGAGGATATTATTCCCGAAGGAAACGATTCTGTTACCAGTCGTATCGAAAATGGTTAACAATAGTAAAACAACGTGGAGAAAGAAGAACTATCGAAGCTGCAGAGTTTGGTATTAAGAGTCGGGCCGACATCTTGAATATCTTAGAAGAAGAAGCACGTCAGTGGCTCGCCTTTGTAGTATTTAAATTGCATCATTTACTAAGAACACATGTCTGTGCTGGTGTCTATTCAGAGTCGGTGAGTACAGAACTATCAGAATTTGAAAAGCTTCTCAAATCCATTCAATATACTGAATATATGAAAAGACTTAAACGGAAATATAACGAATTTGTCAGGAAATATCGACCAAGATTTTCAAATAAACGATTGTTTCCAATAATAGGCGATGGAGCTGATTATTGGTATCTTTCATTACCTGAAATGTATGAGTTAACAGCTCCAACACCAACAACGGAGAATACTCGTCACTTAGCGAAACATCACAGTTCGCTACATACTAAACCATTTCTATGGAAGAAAGTACGTCCTACGTATTTGGATGAAGCTAGAGGACCATTTACAGTACCTAAATCTTCACGTGTGAATGCATCTCCAACTCCACCAGTTACTACCCGTGGTGTTAATACAAAGTCACAGAAAGATCCACGCTTTCATCTCTACGTCAAACACTACAAAGCGCAACCTGATCTTTTCGATTATGTTGACTATCACATCAATCTTTTGTCAACCAGAAAACGCTCTGTTGAAAATATAGACAAAGATTCATAAGTTTTTTTAAATTCAGTGTGCTCGTTAATTTTGCATTGATATCACAATAGTCTGTTTGGAGTACTTGGTAGAAGGCATGTTGAGTTTTTCTTTTCTTATTTCGGAAATCCGTAATCAGGCTGAGTTTGGAAGGGTCGCCCGGATGTTGCGAGCCGCGAGCCTTTTGTTGTTACGCTTTTGTTGTTCTGAATTTTACACTTGTAATTTATTTGAGGAAACGCCTCGGTGAGAAAGAAATTACATTAAACTCTCCAAGGCAAATGTGTTTTGTAAATTAACATCTCGCCTATGTAGGTTTTATGGTTGAATTCCCTTTTATTATTCCAAATTTATTTGCATGTCGACTGGAATTTTTTACAGCATTTAATCACTTCAGTGAATTTGTACGCCAATAAGGAAAATACTTAGAAGTAATTGAGAGTTTTTTAACTTGTATTCCAAGGAATAATTGAATTTTATTTGAAAATAAAGTAGGAAAATGTAATGCATAAATTACATATTAATTTCATGAAATGAAATTAAGAAATTTTATGACTTATTAATTTATGACTTAGAAATAAATAATATAGAAACTTTATGACTTAGAATTAATAGCTTAAATTGCTTAGAAGAGACAATAAAAATTGACTCAAAGGTACTATAATAAAAATAACCAACATAAAATAATATTTATATAAGAAAACATGTAAACTTTATTAAATAACTTTATTTACAATTGTACAAATAAGCTGTCGCAACAAGCACCTCTAAATAATATGTTTAACACCGCACATCTTAGAACTCATTTGTCTAACAATGCCTGTTTGACTCAGCAAATTTATTAGGGTCAGAATAATTCAGCTTGTGGGTTCCTGAACCGGCTCCTTATTGCATCGTCTTAGGGGGTAACCATTTGTAAGATGTATAATGGTTGACCCACTTTGCATACGTGCTAGAGCAATTTGGGGAATACAAAGGCGATAGTGATACCTCATTATGATATGAATACATATATTTTCAAGGTCGCAATAAGCTACCCAATTTAGGCTCACAACATCTATAGTTTCACGAATATGTGCGTCAACTAAAAGTGTCAGGCTCGGAGAGGGTGTTTGGCACATGAATAATGTATGGAGTAAATTTGCAAGTGTTTCAATTTACACCCGACGCCACTCCGCGCTCGTTCATACGCACCCGAGAGCCGTTGAAGTGCAAAAAGAAAACAAAGAGAGGCTCAAACAGGGACAAGAGACGGTCAAATTAGCACGTAGTTAGTTAACCTCGCGCATTTCTATTTGTGTTATGTTATTCTTTATTATGCTATCAGTACACTTTTAAAGTATTTGTAGCTGTTTGCGCATATTTTATGCTCTAAGAGGCCATAATTTTCTTTTTTTCAGCTTTTTTTAAATTTATAATTATGTTTATACTCTTTTAGTTGGTTTGAATTGAATTTCTTTGTATTCGCGTATACATATCTGTATCCTGATGAAGTATAGAAGGTAAATATACATACGTTAAGATCCAACTTTGTAAACAGAAATCTCAGACGTTAGTTACTTTTTATTAAAGCAATACATAGGTACTAGTACAATGTATGAAAGCGTATTGAAAGGTGGCGAAGCCAATTGCGGGCACCTCGGGGGAGCCGTCTTTCAGCGTGTAAACACGATGAAAACTACTTACGAGGGTTTAATTTCATTTCTTTGACTGTGTGCTCGAAAACCAAGTTAGTTATAAAGTTATATAACTATTTTCATTAGAACATATCTGAAGTCCGTCACTTTAAATTTCTAGGTTTGTTTCAAATACTTGATAATGAACAATTACTTTAGCGTTAAGATAGTATTTTTTTTTATCATTGTGCACTTTAAATAGCCAGAAAACATTTAGTGATAAAGACATTGCCCTGGGTAAAGAAATTTTCATCATAGTTTATACCCATGTGAAGAAAGTATTATATTAAAGTAAACATCTAAACTGGTGATAGCCAACAGTTATAGACTAGGAAAAAGTTTAACTTAAATTCGCGGATTAATTAACTAATTAATATTTACTTTATTATCAGCTTAACTCTTTATCCTAAATAGCCCCACTATTTACCACTAAGCAGAGAGAACTTACTCTCAAGATATTCCGCCCGTAATCCGATGGCCATAACGTATTGAGTGACTGAAGTGAAATCAACGCCGTACTTTCTTACCAGAGCTAGAAAATGAAAAATTTAATTCATAAATTAAACGTAATAATTCCTCCCAATGGAGTTCGGACCCATAACCGTTTAGAAGCTGTACCACTGCGTTACGGTGTTAATTAGAATTTAATCAATTACCTATCAATTTAATAGATTCCATTATTAAAGCACGTATTTAAATAAAATATTCACTTTATTTATAAAAGCGTACAATATTCTATGTAATTAATAGACACTGCAGTAGTTTTTAACATAAAAAGCTCTTACTCTTTCATTTTGAATAATTCTAACTAGGTGAGTATTTAAACAGAATACCAAATGAGTATTGAGGCAATTAGTATTTCTTTACGACTTGTTAAGAACGAAATAATTAAGGCTACCTTGAAATAAAAGCTTTTGTATTAAAATGCACTTCTCAGTTCAAATAGAGCTACTCATGCAATATTTATAAAAGGCTTTTTCTCTAGGTGTCCCCTTATTTATCTTTTGAATGTTAGCAAAACTTATTATGAATAATATAAGAATTGGCTGCATATTGTAGGTGTTGGCTGTTATTATTTATTTATATATCCTTACTTATATTATAAATGCGAAAGTAACTCTGTCTGTCTGTTACGCTTTCATGCCTAAACCACTCAACCGATTTTGATGAAATTCGGTATGAAGGTTGAACTGAACTTAGGAAAGGACATAGGATATTTTTTATCGCGAAAAAAATTTTATAAAAAAAATATATATTTTTTATATTTTTTTTTGACAAATAGTCTGGACCTTGGGAACGACTATAGACTACTCCTTACACGTCGCGCGATATAACCGAATTCGACGCGGGCAAAGCCGCGGGCGGAAAGCTAGTTATATATAAAATGCTTGCGTTACTGAGTCACTGACAAACAACATTGTACTTAATATTGACAATATTGTAAACGCGTATTTACTGGAAATTCCTACGAAAATAAAAAAAAAAACAATTTTATGTTTTATACCGCGAAGTCGTGAGATACAGATATATAGGCAGTATGAAAAAAATCCAGGAATGTCATCAAGTACTTAGATATATGTATAGCTATAAATAATATATTGTAATTCCGTATACCAAAAGAAATCCTAACATTCCCTCAATTTCTTTGCTAGGCTCGCAGCAAAAGTTCCCCATCGATCGGAAATGGTTCCGTGATCTGTATGAAAAATGCGGACCGCCAGTAATTAGTGATCGTGGGACGAGGGAAAGCGCGAGATTATGTCAGTAAGAAAATATAGCTTGTAGCCTTCGACATGTAAAGCTCTTAAACTTATTATTAAATATTACGCAGAAAAAGCTTTTATTACAATATTATTTTGAGGTAAAGTTGTAATTCTTTTTAGGTCTGAGAGACAATAAAATAAAAGTTTCCTAATAAATTGTAACGAAAGTAGCATAGGTTTTTTTTTTTTGAATTTAGTTATTTATTTATTTTTGTTTTTCTATATAACTGATGAACAATACATACAAGATAGAATAAATATTAGCGCCACTATTTAATATTTTGCCTACATAAAGTCTTACTTTATTTTTTATATCAAATATCAATTACACTGCCACTGTCATTTTACAGTACGTAAGTTTCTAATACGCACTCCAGTATACCTGCTAAGCATCTATACCTAGCAATGAAAATTAAATACAAATAAAGCTAAACCTCAAATAGATTAGTGGATTAGAGTCAAACATTCATCATTCCTGAATGATTGGATGTCAACATTTGAAAATCAAATTCGTGGAAAGCTTTTTAATTGAAATCTGTAACTGCATGTGAAATAACAATTTTGATGAACACTCCGCAACGACTAACGCTATTCTGGCGCAGTAAAACGATTTTCAATTTAGTGCATTTTTAGTTTAGTAGAAATGATTTAGCGAATGTTGCGATGCGTGTGGAGCACTACTGTATTTGGTCCGCTTTACGGTTATCTCTGGAATCGCTCTCGTATCTGCGCTCCTATACATTTGAGGTATGTATGCAATCGAATTTTCAGGTGAATTATTTTGGAGTAGTAAAATTAATATAAAAGTAATGGAATCCATTAATATATAGTTTCTTCCTATTAGATAATCCCTTACCTTTATAAATGGAAAATGAAAAGACGCATAAGCTCATTTACTTAATATGTTCTTGCCATTTACATGATGGGAATTTATATTTTGTATACTTATAAATTACTAGCTTTCCGCCCGCGGCTTCGCCCGCGTGAAATTCGTTATATCGCGCGACATGGTAAGGAGTAGCCTACAGTCTTTCCCAAGGTCTAGACTATTTGTCAAAATTGGTTAAGTGGTTTAGGTGTGAAAGTTGTAAACAGTTGAACAATCTTACATGATTTTATGTTTGGCAATAAGGAACTTGCATACAAAATTTCATACCCTATTTCAACACCCGTTCTACAATTTTTTTCGCGATAAAAAGTGTCCTATGTCCTTTCCCAAGTTCAGTTCTATCCTCATACCGAGTTTTATCAAAATCGGTTCAGTGGTTTAGACGTGAAAGCGTAACAGACAGACAGACAGAGTTACTTTCGCATTTATAATATTAGTAAGGATTATTCTTATTTTGTTCTTTGTATCTGCTTAAATAAACCATTTTCTTAATATTTAAATTTTATGGCAATTTTTAAGAGATAATGGCTAATTTTGAAATATAATTCAAATAATGCCACGATTTCCCGTAAAAAATGTTTTACGAAGCAAAATAGATGGGTTCTGATTAAATTTAAAATAGTTCCCATGCGACCGCTGCGACTAACTGTGACAGGCTTCGCTGCTGACGTTTAATTTGCGGCTACGATCATCTTGACTTATAACACAGCGAAAGTAATAAATTTTTGCATATTTTCCAAACAGTGTTATATTAAGGTTTCCTTGAAGAGAATCGGTATAGTTTTGAATACAATTGAATAGTTTATTTTTTAATTAAAGAAAATTATTTTAAATGAATATTTATTTATTTTGTTGTTAATTATTTCCTTAAAATTTAGAATAGAATCTAAAAAAAATACAGCACTGGTTATAGAGAGAATGTATTTGGCTTCAGTTCAATTGAGCATGGTGTTTGCGGAGTCAAAAAACACGCGTCAAAGTGTATATTAAAAATCGAATGTATGTTTGTTGAACCTGGTTGTGAAACACTGGATTTAGTACCAGTAATAGAATATTTACACCACTGAATTTAGTACCAGTAGTAGTGTACAAATGTATACATATATATTTTACTTAGACTGAGAAACTATTGTTTGGTGGTAGGAGGTTCGTCCTCCGTCTGGCTCGCGACCACTATCATGTCAAAGACGAACCGCCAAATATCTTATGATGTGTTCCGGTTCGATGGCATGTAAGCCAGGTTTTCCCCTTTCCCACCCATCCTTTCCCCAAAATGTGGTGGTTCCGATAGCGGACTACTACATTGTCCTCCCTTTCCATCTGTATCCTCTAGGTTGGCAACGCATCTAGTACATCTCTTGTGTTGTAGATGTTCATGGGCGAAGGTAACCACTTACCATCAGGCGGTCCTTCTGCTCGTTTGCCATCCGGTATCCATAAAAAAAAAAAAAAAAAAGGAACGAAAATATTTATAAATATCAACATTCTCTCGAAGGAGAATCGAATTCGTAGCCCTTGCATGTACAATGAAACATACTACTGAGCTACATTAGCGTAGAATTTTTTTTTGAAATGCCAATAGCGTACTTGCACCAATAGATAATAATCGACATCTTAATGGGTTTTTTTTTTTAAAAATAGGTGAACGAAAATAATACTATTCTAAATAACGGTATGATTCTTCATACAAAAAGAAATCTGTAATTTGGTATTAAGATCGTATGATATTAATTCTAAGTCTTTGTTTCCAATATTTATAAAAAATTCAATAACTGGTGCTTCCTGCTTATTGGTGTGATTACGATATGTTCTCTAATTCCTTATACTATTAATTAATCATACACTGTTTTGTGTTTACATTTCTAAAACAATCAGTTCTGAAAGATTGTGGTATCAAAAATCAACTTGGAAATGTTTACCAACTTTCAGTTCCACAACTACCGCTCGCTAATTAATTAAATATGAAACATGAAAGACCAATCACTTAGACTGGTGGTGGTCAAAATAAAATTATTAAAAAAATAGCAATATAACTTTACTTGTTTAAAATTATTACAAAAACCACAAAAATATGTAATGTGAAAAAAATTTGTTTAAATATGAATTATTTGTTGTAATATAAAAAAAAATGGATATATGTTACAAAAATACTGGTAAATTAAAAGCTAGATATCACATACCATATACTCATATTCGTATCAGCTTTTATTAAAGCACTTTTAGCACTTTAAAAAAAGAAAAGTTTTCAAGAAGGAAACAGTAACCAATGCATTTCAATTCTTAACATACAATCAAGAAATACTTAAGAAATAACATAATACATGAATTCTGATGCTGAGTTTTTTACAATACAGCCGTGTGTTTCACAAGAGCCATGAAAGCCCTACATAAGCTTTCCACCCGTTAGTTGTACAGCTTCGTTAAAAAACAATTCCATAGCTACTAGCAGAATAGAAACAACGGCGCGTTGCATTCGAGAACGTGTGAAACGTAAAAACAAACTAGTATATGTTGTCGCCAGTATAGAAATGGGAAATTTTTTACCTGCCTGGTTTTACTAGCGATTTCAGACGCCGCTTCCTTCTCACTCACGCTCAGGTGCCGTTTACAACACGCCTTTGCAGTGATTTAAGATTCAATATGTACCTACGATCCCTGTGTGTATTATTTACAAAGTAAATGTATGATTTTTTGGATATTTTGAATTTTCTACCATATAATAAAATCGTCACAGATGGTCTTGGTCTTTTTTATTATTTTTATATTAAAAAATATTTTAAGATAAATTTTGGAAGCTGTGTGGAAGATAGTGAAACAAAGTAATTACTTTTGTCATAATAGCCTTACAATTGTAAGGGATGTAAATTTCGTAAAATGTTATTTTTTTCCTGCTAATTTAATAGGAAGAATGATTAAACACTTACTTCCTTAACGATTTTTAAAAGGAACGATGATTTAAATTATTATTTTGTATCTAAAAATCTACTAATCACAATTCAAATGTAATAATGACTTTTTTTAAAAACAACAAAAAAAGATGTCCTACAGAGATAAGTCAATGTTACAATAAAAAACCTAAAAGACCATTCAGATAATCCTATAAATTATATTAAATATTTAAAACCTCGTAGTAATTCTTTAAGTAACGAATTACTTAAATAATCCTAATCACATTAAGAGGTTTGTGTTGGCTCTCTTTGTTAAATTTTTAATCGTATTTACGATTTATACCTAATATCTTAAAAATTTACTTTATTATTCTTTTTTTTAAATTGGCTTAGAAAATTTGTAAAATTTCCCTCTATGGGATTTGAATCCACAATTAAACCTGTACAGGCACTAACTGCCTCGACCAATCTTGTGGTAAGATTGGTTATAAAATCTGTACAGACTTTAAATTGCTCGTAGCGAGTGCTTTTGACGCTGGATTGACAAACGGAAGCAAGCTTAACATGCATCTATATCTACGCCCAATCTAACATGTCTCTTATTTGTTTATTTTTATAACAAGGAAAATATCATCTAAACATCCATTTATTGAAAATCAGTTCAACTTTTCACTGGAGGGATTTTTCCAACTTGTTTCAACGTTGACTAGTCCAAGTTATTATACAATATTTATATTACTAATAATCCTTTTCGCCAATGGTTCATGAGAAATATTTATTGGTGCGCGTTGTCAGTAAAATCATGTTTGTCGTTATGGCAAATGGTGTGACGCTCTGATGCCACCGTGCCTCCACGCCGCCACTTACTCGTATGTCTCTCTTGTGATGCGGGTATGCCCGGATGTATGCTTTAATAAACATAAATTTATGTCATTACAAAAATTATACTTTTAATTAATTGTTTTACTCCATATTTTTATTTATTATTCTTTTTTAATTATATGTCAAATACATAGTGATCTATATGCATACGTTTTTTTATTAGCAACCACGCCACAGATGTGAATAGCTGTAGATACGTACATATGAAGTCTAATGTGCTGAGAAATTCTCCCCCTCAGCCTTATTTCGACATTGTACAATGGACCCCAATTGTCATAATAGCCTCAATTAGAGTATTGTTCAAGTTAATAGCACCTACAATAACTTTGGTAACTACTGTAATTCTTTGTAGCATTGAATTATTATTACTTTAAGTTAAGTAAGTAAGTAAATTCAGATTTACGTATGTATTTACGTCGACAGCATCTACGGCGTTGAGCTCCACCACTCAGACACAATGCTGCCATTCGACGGAAAATGGGGAACGGACATCTTAAGAGGACGGAGTGTCGTAACACTAGGTTCTCAGGTTCCCTCTGCTTACTCTGCTATTTGCAGGATATAGCGTGAAGTTAAAAATATATGTTTCTATTTTAATTGATTTTCTTTGTTTTATATTTTTAATATATTTTTAAATAATTATGATACATCATCTACAATATTAAAAATATATCGAATAAAACTGGAGAGCTTTGGAAAAAAACAAACAGTTATAGAGCGAAATGGATTAGAATCTCTACACAAAAAAATAGGATGCATATCTCAGAAACTAAAATTAATATTAATAATTAACAATTGATTCATTAGATATTTGCTTTTAAATTTCTTTTTATATATTATACTTGCTGACAGAATTGTCTTTATAAAAAAACATATGCGAAAATGAGACTTACTTATTATTATCATTAATTAATTATAGAATTGGGTTGTAACGTCTTATACTTGCTTCAAATTGGTGAAATGGTATATCACTGTATGCTAAACCCATAAAATATAGGAATTCCTTGAAAACAACAGAAAATACTAATAAGAAATTAAGCGTACCATACGCTTTCCTGTTCTTCAATAAAATAACTATATTATTCTGTCATATAATTTTATTATATTTTACAATAGTTATAAAATGTCAAAGGATTCCGTTTGGATAGATTATAATTAGTGGCTAAGCAAGTGATGTTATATTAATAGTATATCTCACCCGCCGACAGTCGTTATTAATGGTACACGTAATTATCTCGAAGACGCAACCCATTAAACGGCAAAATAGTTCACATGACATGTGTCTTAAATGGACGCATCTTAAGGTATTTATATATACCTACATGTATATAACTTCATATTAAGATTTTGAAATATAATTTAATTATTTATTGTCAACACGCAATGCCTCAATTTGGCGGTAAGTGGGGAACGGAATTGTTGTAAGAGAACGGAGTGTCTTAACACTAGGTTCCCTCTGCCTACCATGCTATATGTGGGATACAGCGTTATAAAAAAAATGTTCCTTATTTACAGCTATGTTTTTGTTACAAGAAATGTGTTTGAAATAGTTTAATAAAAAATATAAAATCATTTATACATACAAATACTCGTCTATAAATCTCTATCAGAGATAAGTCCATCTTTGCTAACAATTTTTTTTTAATATGTGTATTTATTTTGTTACAAAGTGCAATAAATTATATATATATATATATATATATATATATATATATATATATATATA
>JAKGSA010000155.1:273023-291417 GCA_033558755.1 Philaethria dido
TCAATATTACAATTGTCGATAATATTGCACAATTTTAATAAAAATAAGTGGGCTTGAAAATATTTTTTGCTTATTTCAAACTTATGCCGAGTTTATACTCAGCTTATACTCGTGAAAACAGATGAAAACTAGAAAAAGTTACATAGTCTTGTGCTACAAGTTATATTATGTAATCTAAGTAACTGTGATCAGTGCATGATTTTCATTTGAGTGTGTCACAATCATAATCAAAAGAAATTTAAATTTTCAAAAAGCTCGCATTCAAATACACTAATAATACTAAACACTTGGCAAAAATTGATTATTCAATAACTGTATACAAAAATGGTTATTGCCTCTTACATAATTAAAGTATGAAAAGTAACTAATTCAATAAGCTTATACTCTCAATTTACATTTCAAGTGACCAGACCTAAATAAAATAGCTGTACAATATGCGCTTCTCTGAAGCGAAACGCGATTAATTGGATGAAAATAAAATTGCTAGATTTATATATTTTTTCTATAAAACAGTTCAATGGCGATCATAAAATTGCAAATAGATTTTTTAGGGTATGGCAGGGTAGGCAGAGACAACCTGAGAACTTAGTGTTAAAACACTGTGTAAGGACACACTGTTTTCTTAGTGGTTTATCTTTCGCCAAATTGATGCATTACGTACTGAGCGGCGGAACTCAACGCCGCGCTTTGCCTTGTTACCAAACCCAGGAAATGAAAATACTAAGCTGTTACATTTCTTCGAGTGAGAACCGAACCCACAACTCGCCTGTTGCGTTTTCAGTCGCACGCTTGTGCCTCTGCGCCACTACAGGTGACAAATAGATTTGGATTTCTAATACAAAAAAATATTTTTTTTATTAAAACTGGTATACTTTTAGCTCTGATTAAACATCCCGTCCTCTATCCGTAAATCTTTCTCGATGTCATACTAAACAAAGCGTCGTAATTCACACACATGAATATAATAGAGGGCGTAGCGCTACGTCGTAGCATGAAATTTATGAAAACATATTAAGATTGTTTATATAAAAATGTATTTTTATTTTATTATTATAGCTTCACGCTGTATCCCGCACATAGCAGGGTAGGACCAGAGGGAACCAGAGGATCTAGTTTTTAAACACTCCGTTCTCTTTTTTTTTCGTTTCCGTTCCCTTATTTAGCACGTAAAAGGAAGTTTACGTAAATATTTAAGGATTTCTTAAAGAAAATATAATTGAGAGACATGAAAATAAAATATATGTTATTTATGATAATAATTGTAAATAAAATATTTCGAACATAATAATTAGTATTGTTACTTTTCAAAAGATAACAATTATATTAATCTCTCTTAAAAATAACTCATAAATATATTAATATATTTATAAAAAAATACATTTGTAATAGCATGTTATTACAATAACATTAACATAAGCATAAAGGACAGGAGATAGACGCAAAACGCATGGTCTGTGAAAGCCCTACGTCGTTTGTCATTGTCGCCCCGACGCGCCCGGTGCAAGTCAACTTAGCTTTAAATAGCACAACGACGAAATAAAAATAATTTAATATGTATTTTATGAGCTTTTTTATAGGATACAAAAAATACTATATTTTTTTAGCTTCACGCACATAGCAAAGGAACTAAAACCTAGTGTTAAGACACTCCGTTCTCTTCTAATAAGTAATGTGCCTGTCCCACACTATATTAACTTATTATTTCCTTTTTTATATTTTAAATCTTTTGTATAATGCAGGCAAGTAGATAGAGTTTAGTTAATAATCACCGTTCTTTAAGGCACGACTATTTTTTAATATTTTTAAAGTATTATTGACATTCTTTGGATAAGAAAAACATTTTTAGATATTGTGAGAAAATTTGAACATAAGGCGGGAAACCGGCATTTTAACTCTCACTAGTGTCCTCGTTGACGCGTTAATAACGCGTTGTTTTTAGCAATGTATATGCACTTTATATAAACATGGATGTCAAACGCATGGTAGTGTGTGTAACATTTATTTTATTAATATAATATACTTTTTATGCAGTATTTTAAAAAATATTAGCACCTTCTCTATATAAAGTATAAGTGCTCCAAATTTCATGCTCTTCCGTCTGCGTAATTTTCATATAAAAGGATACAAAGTTTTTGCTTCGCGTATTTATATGTAGATAATCTACGCAAGCGAGGTTGCGGAGTATGGCCATAATACTAATCGTGAACCGGATACAGTGAAATTAATACTGAAATGCATCGTGCATTTTAATTCAATACGACAAAGTTAATTGTAAGATCAATTATAAATACATTATGTGGCGACACTAAGACCTATTTGATTGTATTAGATGGTGATTGTTCTTGAATAAGCCTTGAATAAATATATTTATTTCATATACTTTTCTTTGACATATATAGAGAATGTTTAAAACATAAGACTCCACTCTCTGCAAGTTTTCAAGTATCGAAGATGCGCAAAGAAAGATAGATAAGGTTGGTTTTTATTGTTAGCATTTATTAAGTCATCGGGGCTCAGTGAGTCGGCTTTTGCCTGTAAACACGACTGGTTATGAGTTCAATCCAAACTCAGGGGAGCTCATGTATTTATTTTTTTTCCATTTCTCTGCTCTCATGCCCGCACTACATTTTGTTGCTACTTAATAAAGCACGGCGTTGTATTCCGCCATCTTATACACTCTCAATTTCGGGCGGCAAGTGAAAAATGGACTATTTTGACACGAGACTTCTCACTGTACTCTAGACAGCCATCACTAGACTACCCTGCTATGAAAAAAAAACGTGAAGCATTTATTAGTCATTTACACTTTAATTTAAATTGTAATATTTGACTTTAATTAATTTCATTGCATTATTGAAAAAAACAATTCTTTGGAACTGAGACGTGAATTTTATATTAAATTCGTTTTCATTTTCCGCAACACATGTTCGGGATATCAAAATACATCAGTTATATTTAGAAATGTTATTAAATGAAACTTTTAATATTCTGAACAGAAATCTTTTATTTCTAAGAATTTATGCCACATCAATCTTAGTAGCAGGCAAGGTTCATGGAGTTGCTCTTTATTAAATTTGCCGTGCTTGTATCGGGCGGGTCGTTGTCACGTCTCAAACAGATTAATTTTAAGTCACGTCAAAATGTAGCCTACATTAATTTCGTCGTGTTATATTAAAGTGATAATTTCATGCATATTGCTTCAGTTTGTATGGCTTGTATAATTGGTAATGATTAATTGGAAGCAAGTGGAACGCTGGTCTTTACGGATCACATACTTACGTTTTAGAAGTGAATTAGCTAAGTTAATCTGGTTTTAGTTACTAAAGATTTTCTTTATTAATTAAGATAATAATTTACATATGAGTATATGAGTTATGTTATAGAGGTATTGAAAAGTGGAATAAGACCATCTTATTTTGGTACCCAAGAGGTAAAAAGAGAAAAAGGGGAAGACAATATAGACGTTGGGAGGATGAGATCAAGAACATAGCTGGTAATTTATGGACAAGGAAAGCTAATAATAGATTAGAATGGAAGGATCTGGAGGAGGCCTTTGCCAAAACAGGGCATACAGAGGAAGTTGTCGATGTCATTTAAGATTTAGATTAATAACTATGTATCATTATAATTTAATTATTTCTCTGAAATAAAGGCTTATATTATTGTTATTATTATTATATGAGTTATGTTGGCAATATATTTAAAGATACTACATTCGACATATTTAAAACAATTAGTTCCGCCATTGATCGGTAAAATACGAAAGTGTATGTTAGGTGTTAGTATGAGTACTTAATATTTACTTTATTAATATAATATATTTCTGATACATTACACATATAGATATTTTTTGCACTTCTTCTCTATATACACTATACTTGTATGTATGCCAATTTTCATTCTCCTCCATCCATATAGCTTTCATATAAAGGGATCCAAATTTTTTTCATCACGTATTAGTATATATTGATAAAACGACAATCTAGTTTTTCATTTCCTGGGTTTGGTAACAAGGCAAAGTGCGGCGTTGAGTTCCGCCACTCAGCACGCAATGCCTCAATTCGGCGGAAAGTAGGGAATAGAATTGTTGTAAGAGAACGGAGTGTCTTAACACTAGGTTCTCAGGTTCCCTCTGCCTAACCTGCTATATGCGGGATACAGCGTGAAGTTAAAAAAAAAAGACAATCAAGTTATTTTTCATTTTATTTGTATTCACTTTTATTTATTACTTCGTAAATATATTCTGCTCCTTTTTTAAAATGCATAAACACGACAGGCGTGAATTTATAATTCATATAACTTGAGGCACATCATCCAAATAAAAAATATTATTTACAATATTTTAATATTATATTATATTAATAATGATATATACTAATGTTTTCACTTATTATTATTTGGAATTTGAAGTTGCGGTTACCTATATTAAGAGGAATGTCAATCACACCGCAAATGCGTTTGACTGGACCGTCTGAATACCCCTGAAGTAGGTTAAGTGTCGAAACTATTTCAGCCATAAAGCCCACTTTGCTTAGAATGTAGTAATATAGCTTTACGCCATTAGTTCTCACAGAACACTAAAATTACTTGAGGGAATCACGCGAAATGCTATTAGTTGTAAACTCTTCGCTTACTATTGTACTTACTATTACGAAGAATTTATCCCAGAAAATGAATTCCAAGTTGACAGAAAAGATCATATAAGAGGCCCAAAACTAGGCAAAGACCAGGCCTAACTAACTAACTGAATCACCAATACATTCATATGATTGGAAATTATGACGAAATATAGCTACATATAAATTCATAATAATTGGTGTCCCCGTTGACGCGTTAACAACGCGTTGTCTTTAGTAATGTATATGTCACTTCGTATAAACATGGATGTCAAACCATGGTAGGGTGTGTAACATTTATTTTATTAATTTAATATAGTTTTCATGCATTATTTAAAAAAAATATTAGCATTCTGCACTCCTTCTCTATATAAACTATAAGTGTGCCAAGTTTCATGCTCCTCTATCCGCGTAATTTTCGTAAAAATGGTCCAAAGTTTTGCTTCACGTATTTTTTTGGTTTATATATAGATATAAACAAAAAAAATGTTACTTCGAATTATGTTTCATAATAAGAAAGAAACCAAAAATAATTTGATATTTTCAAGTTTTATTTATCAATGAGAATTTACTCAGTAGGAAAATAAAAAAGTGAGTAATAAAAAATTAAACAAAGTAGTAAATAGAGAAAATAGTAATATTTACGTCAAATTTAGGTGTCAATTTTGTCTATAATAATTAAAACAAATTATTCACCCGTGAAAAATCAAATCCACGACTACCGGTCGATGGTAGAATACTAATGTTTTTCGTTAAAATGTTTTTACAGGTCCCCACTATCCTTGATATGCAGATCGCAAGTACGTGATCTGAAAGTCGATTACAACCTGTAGGTGACAAGCAGATTAGTGGCTTATACAGGATCATTTTTGCAAAAGTTTTTGGTCTTGTGAAACTTGGAATGTTATTGATTCTTTATTAAAATAGAATTGTTAACTTTTTGTAGATTTTGAAATATATTGGAGTTTATTTTTAACAAAAATTGATTTTTGATCATATCATAGAATAGTTTGTTAAGAGATGAAAATCATATAAGTATAATTAAATCGATGATTTAATATAAATATAAAATTATACATAAATAATTACTTTTTTCCTTCCTCTAATTAGTTTAAAATTATTACTTATCAATTAAAAAACCACTCCGTTCTTCTCTGTAAGGAAGGTTTTTTCATCACATTAATATTCTTTCTACTGGGATTTGAAAATCATCCATCGTGCTTAGTTAATAATAAAGATATAGCTTTATTAATCTGCACACCTTATAATACATTTTTCTTATACATAAAAATACAAATAAATAAAATATAACACTTAGATTTTGATGTGTAGCCCCTACTGGGTAAAACCCTCCTCCAACTTGGACCATTCTTTGCGATTTTTGGCAACTTTCATCCAGTCATCTCCTGCTATATTCGTGATGTCATCCACTCATCTTTTCCTTGGTCTTCCTACGCTCCTTTTCCCTGTGGGACCTTTCCACTTTGTCATTCGGAGTGTCCACCTTTTATCTGGGTATCTGGCTATAAGTTCGTGCTTAGTTAAAGATGTAATATTATATGTATCTTCAATATAAGAAATCAGACTAATAAGACGATAAGAGATAAATATGTATCGTAAAACAATATAATAAAAAAGTTGCGGAACCCAACGCTGCGTTTTATTTTGGCAAAGAGAGAATTAAATATAATCATTCTCCCGACTAGAGATTTTAATCCCTACTCAATGGTGAGTTCACCAATAACATAAGATGGTTTTGTTAGAAAAACATAGAATTTATACAAAATTTATATTTAACTTATGATATTTACTCCATGGCTATATTTTCTTATATATTTTATAATATATGCAACTTTAATGAAGGAAATTAATTAAAATCTATGATGCGGATCGCGCCGCACCATCTGTTCGTAGGTTTAATTAAGGATGTAATTGTAGCTAGTGCTAGTATTATAGCTTGAATAAATAAATATATATATAAAAATAATAAAGTTCATAGTTTTCATGTTTTTTATGGTTTCTTTTTAAACGGTTTTGTTTAGTTTGACTGTTTGGTTGCTAATTTTAATTTTTTAAAATATTTTTGCTCTGACAATCTTATTGTGTCTCTTTTTGAGTTCTGCTAGATAAGATAATAAAGATATTTGTATATGCCTTGTATAGGGAGAAACCTCGTTTAACCTTCGAGGACACAGTATCAATGATACTGGAGGAAGGTCACGTAAAAAGCATGAGGACCGTAGTGTTTGGCGCTCCGTTCTCTCTGAATACCCCGCTAGGGATAAAACGTGAAGTTAGGTAGGTAGGTTGTATGATACGGAATATGCGTAAAGTTAATAACAAATTAGTAAAAAGAAACTAAAAGAAACATCCACAACAATATGTTCTCCGTACCTTGATTGCCCTGACAAGTACGTCAGATTCAAATGGGGCCACATAATTAGCACTAGCTGACATATAAAACCATCAAAATAAGTTGACCCAGTAAAGAGTTAAGCGGTAGCACATGGAAAAAATCAATTGAATTGAGAAACTTTTTGAGAAATTAGTTAAAAAAATTTAGATCCGTAGAGGTAGAAAACCGTGTTTTCACCCCCGTGAACTAGTTTAACACGGTTTTCCACCATCTATAATGATGTGCCTATAATTATTCGGTAAAAATTTCAATTTATATAGAAAATATTAACATGAAATAGATTTAGTGATGTTCTATAAACCCACATCTATAGTTGTAGGTTTTATAACATGTTATGAACAAATCCTGCACTGTATAATGGAAAGCAAAATTATTATTTTAATATTTATATTCGCAATCATGACCGTAGAGTTTGGTCTAGTTTAACTTAAAGAAACTCAATTAACAACATACCACATCACCATTTTTTAAAAGGGTTTATTGTCGGACCTAATGGCCATATGTAATATCTAAAGAGATTTTATAAAATACTACAATACACTATAACATTACTATGAAACCAATAATAAAATAAAGTTGTCCTTATTGACTGTTAGCGTTAAAAACTTTAAAAATTATTATTTCTTATACGTTTACCTCACCTTATCTATATATTAATTCGTGAAGCAAAAACTTTGTACCCCTTTATACGAAAACGACGCTGACGGAGGAGTATGAAACTTGGCACACTTATAGTTTATATAGCAAAAGAGAGCAGAATGAACAATCTTTGTAAAATAATGCATAAAAATATATATTAAATTATAAAATAAATGTTGTTTACACTTCCACGGTTTAAAATCCATGTTCATATAAAGCGACATACGTTGCTAGGCAACTCGTTTTTAACGCGTCAACGGGGACTTTAGCTATAGCAATTAATTAAAAAGGAATATAGCGCTTTCACCTGTAATAATTAGCAAGTTCTTTGTCAGAAGGACAACCCTAGCCGTAACGCCCAGATTTCACTGAAACTTGTGATTGATGGCGTGAATACATATTGCCTGTTCGTTCAAATGGTCGACAAATTAGCTATCAATTTTATTCTGTCCGAAAGTTCATCGATCTTCATTATATTGTATTTAATTAAGCAGCTTTTGTTTTTTTTCCTAGGAATATATTATTGAGCCGTTATATTTGTATCGAAATATACTCTCTGTAAACAACCTTGAATATTTTCAGTGTCATTATTTTTAACAATAAACAATATGACTGTATTTTTTATATGTTTTATCGTATAACTTCCATAAAAAAAGAATCCTAGTATTCTTGTTATGTCATTTTTGAGTTATTCGTAATAGTTGAACTTTTTAATGCATTGTATTTGAAATCGGTTTTCTTTTTGTGAATTGATTTATGCTCTTACAGCCTGGACGTGCAATGTGATGGTATCTCTAACACCATTCGTAGCAATACATTCATTAATAACACTTTGTGTTTCAAATGTTTGTGTTTTAAGGTGAGGTTTGAGAAAATCTATAATAAATTCATCGTAATTTTTAAATGGTAAACATATATTCTATATATTAAGAGATTGTGAGAGAAAAATAATTAATTTAGTGGAGTAGAGATAGAACTCACAACCATCGCGCTTATAATCAGCTGTCCCACTGCACCTCGACATATAGCGTCAAAAGCTTTAATTGATTTAAATTCATGGTGTCCGATTTCTTATATACTTCACTCTTTATTAAGTTTGTTTGTTTTAGTAATCAGGCCATATCAAATACGTTATTTGGACATTGCGAATTTTACTAACTTTAAAAATGGAGGAGGTGGAATTTGACTGTTTTTATGTGTGCTACCGCTTAACTATTTACTTTATATTCATCAAAATGATTCTCATGATGATTCTTTTATATATGATAGCTAGTGCTTCTGATATGATCCCACTTAAATTTATGAAAAGTTTTTCGAATGGTTATTCGCAATAATATTATTATCTTTTATTTTAATTGTAATTCTGTAATGTTGTAATTTACCACTTTTACAGAGGTCATACTATAAATAATCTGGTTAAATGGCAATTAACTTATGTGAATATTTAAAATAATCCAATAAATATTATAACATTGCGGTAAATAATTGTTTATGATTTATAATATTTAATTAATGTACTTTAATATATTGAATGGCC
Organism: Philaethria dido; assembly: GCA_033558755.1. Lineage (NCBI taxonomy): Eukaryota > Metazoa > Arthropoda > Insecta > Lepidoptera > Nymphalidae > Philaethria > Philaethria dido. The sequence goes on from JAKGSA010000155.1 coordinate 282,232, forward strand.
GTAATATATTACGATATGAGGCTAATGAAAAGGTGTAAAACATTATTGTTATTTAGCCTTAAATAGATCTGAGTTAGTAATACATTCATTAACTTCACGTTATGTCCCGTATACTCGTATAGCAGGGCAGGCAGAGGGAACCAGAGAACCTAGTTAAGGCACTCCGTTCTCTTTTAACATTTCCGTTCCCCACTTTCCGCCGAACTAAGGCATTCCGTGCTGACTGGCAGAACACAACGCCGCGCTTTGTCTTGTTACCAGAGCGAGGTAACAAATACTAAATATTATTTAATAGATTCATAAATTATGATTTTTTGCTTTATCACATAATGAATCGTCTAAAAATTTAAGCTCTACGCTTGCTTGATTTTCCCATTTTTGCGGTTAAGCAAAGAGAATTTCATTATTTGTAATCTGTCCTCTACTTACTGCCCAAAAGTTATAAAATACCTTTGAGTGGCATTGAAACCTCAAATATTATTTATTTAGCCAAGCAAATATTTTTTTTAAATTAAAATATTATACGTACACTCATCAACCACTGCTATGAATATTACTTTAATAATAATTGAATGTGTTAATTAAATCTTTCTAAGGAAATCTTGAAATAAGAAATCTATTGATTATAATATTTACTTCTTTATATAATAAAAACGCCTGTCGTGGCGCAGAGGCACAAGCGTGCGACTGTAAACCTGTCGAGGTTGCGGGTTCGATTCCCATTCCAGGAAATGTAAAAGCTTTCATTTCCTGGGTTTGGTAACAAGGCAAAGCGCGGCATTGAGTCCCGCTACTCAGCACGCAATGCTTCAATTGGGCGGAAAGTGGGGAACGGAGTGTCTTAACACTAGGTTCCCTCTGCCTACCCTGCTATATAGCACACGCTTCACGCTGTATTCCGCATATGCAGGATACAGCGTGAAGCTATGTATGTATGTATATAATAAAATAAATATTTACTCCTTAATATATTAATACAATATTACTAACACTACTGTAATGTAGTACTAAAAAAACATAGTAGTATAGTTAGAATTTTTTTTTTTTTTTTTTTATTGATAACGGACAGCAAACGAGCAGAAGGACCACCTGATGGTAAGTGGTTACCTTCGCCCATAGACATCTACAACACCAGAGATGTTGTAGATGCGTTGCCAACCTAGAGGATATTGATGGTAGGGTGGACAATGTAGTAGTCCGCTATCAGAACCACCACATTTTGGGGAAAGGATGGGTGGGAAAGGGGAAAATCTGGCTTACATGCCATCGAACCGGAACACATCATTAGATATTTGGCGGTTCGTCTTTGACATGATGGTGGTCGCGAGCCAGTCGGAAGACGAACCTCCTACCACCTAAGCATTTCATATTAATTTTCAGGTGATTTGGAGCAAGTTTCATTAGCAGCCATTCACGTATTTGTACAGAACTTTACAACATTGAAATTCATTTAATTTTGTACAAAATAAAATAGAAGCACCACTCCAGGTGACATAAAACACGCATGTATAAAACCAAACTACCAAACAATCTACTAAAAGTCTCATCACATATTCTATATACATTCGGCCATTAACTAATGAGACTACACTTTAATATACGTATTTTTTGACGTTGGACAAAAACACAAAAAAAGGCATTGTTGCAAACCAGTGTCTGCAGCGCTACACCGCAGCAATCAATTTCCTGCTTATCCATTGACAAGTTAATCTATTCATTTTACTGCAAAAAGCTTTCTTTGTGGAAGAATGATACAAAAATGAATTTACATTTTATTTGTTGTTTTAGTGTTATGACGGTTCATGGAGCTTCAACGAGGGTAACTGGAATACCTACTTCGTTATAATAAATTTGTCTGAGATATTGTAGAATAATTTGTGATTAAATTGGTTTGGTTCAAATTATATATGATGCCAAATATATATTTTTTTATAGCTAGGCAGAGTGAACCTGAGAACCTAGCGTTAAGACACTTCATTTCCCACTTTCCGCCGAATTGCATGCTGAGTGGCGGAACTCAACACCGCACTTTTGCCTTATTACCAAACCCAGGAAATGAAAATGCTATACTTTCACATTTCCTGAAGTGGGAATCGAATCCACAACCTGTCGCGTTTACACTCGCACGCTTGTGCCTCTGTGCACAAGGCGTTATACAGGCGTTTCAAATAAAAATAATTTAGAATAATTGAAGTTTGAATATTTTTTTCATATATGTGTTTCATATTATGTAGATAATATCTCTGTAAGGACTCTCGTTCCATGCGTTAAGTCACTGCATTCGCAGTGTCATTTATAACGTGGAAACGAAATGTTTTGTGTTTTTTCTAAATCTAAACTAATCCCTTTGTGAAATATTATTCATCACTAACCTTTTCATTAGGATATATACCTATTGTAAACATTTATTTGTTCTGTTATAGGTGAAGGTTGCATTATTGTTACTGGATCTCTTTTTAACTTAAACTCAACTAGCACGATAGAAGCACCATAATTGAAGTACTGCACTGTATTGGTCTGCTGATTTTCTTTTATTAAAAAAAAATCATTTTATATATTAATTTTGTCAAGATTACTCTTTATAAAACTTAGCAATAAAATAACCTCGTAGAACTTCATACTACAATTTCATTTGATGACATTCACATAGTAGGTACTCATGATTCACTATATTCGATTATATTCGATTATACTATAATCGATAATCAGAAAATTATACACTCGTTTTAACAAATATTAAGCGTCTAGGAAATTATCCACAGTTCATATGAAAAAAAGAAGGCCGCTACTTTACATTAATAAAATGAATACATTACCAAGTGCTTTGCATACATTTTTAAATAAAGTGTCATACTAGCTTAAATAATAATAGACAAACACTAGAAGTAATAAACTTCCCTTTCGACATCATAAAATTACTTTCAGGCATACATTACCTAATTAATATACAAGTTAGCTCATATGAGATATTGGTTTTCACTTGTTCACAGATTTCCGATCAAACATCAAAGATCATAAGTCATGCAAGTAAACCGAATAGGGCATAAATTATGTGTCGACGTGATGAGACGTAACCCACCACGCATGACCGGACTGATACCGAGAGCTCTTATGTTACGATAGACAAATGACTGTCTACCGGTGATAGGTATTCTGCACGCTGAGCTGTGCTTTAGCGAAATACCAATCACTTTTGAAATATTTATAGCCGCGCTTTTATGTGACCCGAATTTATGATTCAGTAGACGTTCTATTATAGTTAGCTGAGGATTGTTGGTTAGTAAAAAGAAATCGGAGAATTTGTTGTAACTTTTATCGCATTTTTAAATTTGGTATTGTTGATTACCTGTTATGGACCAATAATTCAATAATAATAATAATATAGCGTGGGAACTAATAATATAGCGTGGGAACTACGATTGGCATTCTTTCTACTGTATTGAATTAAATAGTTACGACGATTTTCATTGAAAATCCAATTGTTATCCACAACTTCCTGAACCTCAATCAAAAACCCAACAAGATTTTTGGTTTAGATCTGAAACGTCAGTGCCGAGCAATATCGATTGTGTTGCGGCATAAGAGCAAGTGTCTGTTATGATTATAAAAAATATATATTATGTAAAATAAAAAACATTTTTTTCTGAGAAGAATTTGTCAATCATAGTAACATCATCTATATATACGGGAAGCAAAAACTTTGGACCCTTTTTTATGAAAATTATGCGGATGGAAGAGAATATAACTTGGCGCACTTAAAGTTTAGTATAGAGAAGGAATGCAGAATGCTAAATTTTTTTTAAAAAAATGCGTAAAAATTATATTAAATTAATAAAATAAAAGTTACACACACTATCATGGTTTGACTTCCATGTTTATATACATTGCTAAAGACAACGCGTTGTTAACGCGTCAACGGGGACATTGGTTCAAAATAAATGCGCGTTATTGTTCACTTTACCTAATACTAATATTATTGTATTATTCTAATATTTATGTAAATGTGTACGTAACATATGTGTACTTTGACGTTTTACAAAGCGAGACGAGTATCATAAGAGCATCATTAAGCGTGTTAGACTGTTAGGTAATGACGTGGCCTAGATGTAGCGCTCCCATTCTGCTACGAAAAGAGGTGACAAGGCGGTATAGTTAGTAAAGGGATTATATTACGTAGAAAAGACCGATAATAGACCATTTCAATAAGTAGTTTTACTCAGTACTGATATTACTAATATTCATGAAATGTATTCTTATCGATCATAATTAAGATTTTAACAATAAAAAAACAAACAGAGTTCGAAATTACGAATAACTCGAAAACTACTCAGATCTTAATTAAATTTTACCGGGACCACATCGGAAGCACTACCTATCATATAAAAAATGACTCCAAAAACTGATTTAACCCAATTCTTACTGAATATATATATATATGCGCTAACACACATTAAAAACACAACCTCGCCCTTTTTTAAATCGGTTAAAAATAATTGTTATAATTTGCGTATGTATACGAGTATGAGTATATATATTTAAAATATATGCGTACTTTTGGTGTATTTCAAGAAAACGTGACATGAAACGCCACTGTTACGTTACACCTTTAGTCCCTACAACTACAGTAAATCTTTCCATACATGCCCTCCAGGGCATGCTTTTTACCGGATACGCGTTTCCTCTAGCGTTGGTGACAATATATTTGTTATCTTTCCTAGCTTTGCATTTCTTATTGAATTTCTAATATTTTATTTTATTTTATAGTTCATTCCTCTTCGTATTTCTTTTGTAGTTGTTACTATGTCATTATATACGCCTGTCGTGGCGCAGAGGCACAAGCGTGTGACTGCAAACGCGACAGGTTGTGGGTTCGATTCCCACTCCAGGGAATGTTAGTATTTTCATTTCCTGGGTTGGGTAACAAGGTAAAGCGAGGCGTTGAGTTCCGCCACTCAGCACGCAATGTCTCAATTCGGCGGAAAGTGGGGAACGGAATTGTTGTAAGAGAACGGAGTGTCTTAATACAAGGTTCTCAGGCTCCCTCTGTCTACCCTGCTATATGCGGGATACAGCGTGAAGGTAAAAAAAAAGAAAAAAACGATGTCATTAAACAGATATTGAACATCTGTTGCCAAGAATATTACTTAAATCTTTTAAATACCATCAGAATCTTGGCGAAATTTAATATAGTTATATAGTTTTAAAAACAGAACTTACGCAATAAATGTCAGCATGTATAAAAGAAGGAAATAGAATGGAACATTATTTTCAAAGTAAACTTTACCGGAGTAAAGCTTAGGTGCAGCACAGAAGCTAGAATCTGTTAGTTCCACAAAGAAAACTTGAGAACTAAGAACATTTACAACTTCGATATCGAAATATATTATGAACTTTTATACTCTGTTGTTTTGTTTTAAGTAGAAAGTAACTTCTTATATAATAATAATAATAATAATAATTCTTTATTCAAGTGACATTGACTCATTATGGTTAGTAAACAAAAATTTCTTACTGACTAGGTTAGTTATTATTACATTTTTTTTTTTTTTTTAAATATATGTTACAATACACACGAATCACCGCTGCACCAACCCGTTTGCAACGGAACAGTAATGATTCATGTATATGCAATCTAGTCTATTAGATATCATGTTCAGGATTTTGTTGACACTACCCCGTACCCTACAACAGCACCCTGAACGCGTTATTGTACTGAACGCGGAGAGCGCTGTAAGATTTTTGAGTATATATAGTATATAATAGTTTCATTACTTTGGATTATTTATATTCTTGTAATTTAAACTTAAATTTTATGCAAAATTATATGACACTGTGCTAAAACTAAGTGATAATGCAAGGTTAGGTTTGAAATTAAAACTTTAAAGAAGTTCTTCATTATTTGTGTATTTACTAAATTTAAATTGAGTGTCTTAACACTAGGTTCTCTGGTTCCCTCTGCCTACCCCGCTATATGCGGGATACAGCGTGAAGTTAAAAAAAAAAAGGAAATACTAAATTCAACGCCTGTCGTCGTGCAGAGGCTGAAGCGTGCGACTGTAAATGGTACAGGTTGTGGGTTCAATTCCCACTCCAGGAAATGTAAAAGTTTAATATTTTGATTTCTTGGGTTTGGTAACAAGGCAAAGCGCGGTGATGAGTTCTGCTCAGAGTGCTGAGTGTGAGTGAGTGTGTGTGATGAGTGTGCTCAGGTTCCCTCTGCCTACCCTGCTATATGCGGGATACAGCGTGATGGTAAAAAAAAACTAAATTTATTAACACGTATCTATTATTTATTAGGGTCTGTTTTAGAATTCAATGAACATATGTGAATAGTAAGAATTTATTATAGTGATCGTTTAAGCCGACATAAATCGTCATTAACATTTAAAAGTTAATAGTGACATGGGTTTTAATCCTGGTTAATTCAATGTTTATAACAGAAAAAAGGTATATACAGTTATAATATTAATTAATATTAAGTTCGCACTCAAAGCTGACTGACTGATCATATCTATTTTCAATTCTTCACTTTGGTGACGAATTGCGGCAGTCGACTTCCGCTATTCAATACATAATATCTCGAACACTAGGTTCTTCCTATCTACCCCGCTATATAGGAAAAAGAGTGAATCTAATTAATATTAAATTCAAGAAATTAAATTAATAAATATAGTCATTACTATAATTATGAAGTTAATCCCTCATATTAGGTAAAAATTTAAATATTCGCCTCTCCTACATCCGATAAAATGTTTACAAGAGAAACAATGGAAGTATTGGCGGTATTGCTATCACTCAGGTTCCGATCTCAGCATTGTTGCTTCAGCAAACATGTTTTATGGAGTCTAAAGCGAGCCCACATATTACGAGAGTGGACTTGAAGTAGATCTATCCGAAGAGAGATTTTCCCTAACACATGAAATGATAAAACTATAATATTGGATTAATAATCTTAGGATAAAAACGTTATTTCGTTTCTCTTTTTACAGATATATGTTTTGGGTGGTGAAATCTACACTGTGATTTATTATATTTAAATGTAAAAAAATTCCCAATTAATAAAGTAGGTTAATAATATAATTTTCCATTCAGATGAGTACATTCCTTACCTAATTTATTATAAGATAGCACCTAAATATTCAAAAACAAATAAAAATTTCCTAGAAGCTCTATCATCTGCAAAATAATCTTTTGCTAACTTGCCAATGTATCATATCTACGTGAAAAATATTGCTTTCGATAGAGAAAACTCAACGGTTCGATTGGCTATTTTTTCCTTATTTATATTCACTTCATATGTTATGTAATCATATTTTTAAAGAATGTATGTTTTGGATTCCTATATCAATTTTGAGCGTATCAAATTAATATACTTCATTTTTTTTATTTTTTAAAGATATAAAAGGATATAAAAGATATAAAAGGATATAAAAGGTACATTTTAATTTTAAAGTGAACTTATTATAAAACTATATTAAGGTTAACACCACATACGAAAAAGATTGCATTGAAAAATTGTATTTTATCAATAAAAAAAAATTAAAAGTTTCAAATTAAGTAAAGAGGCACAAGCGTGCGACTGTAAACGCGACAGGTTGTGGGTTCGATTCCCACTCCAGGAAATGTAAAATGTAGTATTTTCATTTCTTGGGTTTGGTAACAAGGCAAAGCGCGGCGTTGAGTTCCGCCACTCAACACGCAATGCCTCAATTCGGCGGAAAGTAGGGAACGGAATTGTTGAAAGAGAATGGAGTGTCTTAACACTAGGTTCTCTGGTTCCCTCTGCCTACCCCGCTACATGCGGGATACAGCGTGAAGTTGAAAAAAAAAATTAAGTATTTAAAACTTCATATTCATTGTATTGATTTTCCAATTAACCCTGACTTCATAGAGATGAATTTAATTATGTTTTTAAAAGATGTTGTACAAAATCTGATTATACATCACAAATTTATGTGCATACCATAAGAACCTTCTTTACGCGCGTCTCCATGAAAAATAACTATGCGAACTCGAATCGACCCCGACCATTATTCAAACGTGACTTCCGTTTTAGTACAGCACTATTTTATACGACAGTCTATATAACTATTATGAGTAAGTATAAGAAGTAAATTGTAAAAATATAAGGAAAAATAAACTAACATTTCTAAAGTTTATAACAAAAAATTTCTAAAGCTCAAGTTTTATAACAAAAAGCAGCTTCACTCTTTATCCAACGACTTAAGACTGGACTTTAAGACTGGAGTGTCTTGACATTAGGTCACTACCTTAGTGAGAGAGGAGAGAATTCACCGCTTCTGAATTCTAGACATAATAAATAATCACCGTTGTATAAACAATAAAATATTTTTTATAATACGATACCGTCAGGAGTCTTACCGTCTTTACCATAGGCGCACGGGAGTCCATATCTAGGGGCCTGACCTCATGGCAGCCACAAATTGACTGTAAAAAACTATAACGTAATCTGTTATAATTTGATACCTGTTTCTAATTGGTTCAGAATTGATTTATTGAAAGATATTATGTGAATTTTACTAAAAAGCTTAATTTAAAATTAGACAAAAATTATATGCTGAATTCAACACAATTATTATTAACTCAGATAATACTCGTAGATAAATACTTACCCGAGTAATATTATATTAGAAACCCGAACCATTCAGTTACGCAAATGTCAACTGCATTACAGTTACATGATATTCCGTTTGAGGTCGTAATTTTATAAAAAACGTACTTGAATGAGTGAAATCAGGTCTCTCATTCTGCCTAATGGAGACAGTTCTGATAAACTACGTAATCCTAAATGAGTGTACGACGTTTTACCTCCATCACGCGTAACGAAGACAAATTTAAGCTTACCTATTCGGTAGACCGGGATTACAGACTGCGAGCATGCTTACACCAGATTATTCGAAGGGTTTCTCCATATTTATATGAAAATGAACATACTCAACTTTTATTATTCCTTTTAATTACTGTACGTAAATAGCCGAATTTGCTGGGGTTGTCTATTTTTTGGGATATTTAATTTTGTGCTTATGTTCCTTAGCGTATTGTGTGTAGATACAAGTTTACTTATGAAATGTTTTTTTTTTTTTTATGGATACCGGATGGCAAACGAGCAGAAGGACCGCCTGATGGTAAGTGGTTACCTTCGCCCATGAACATCTACAACACAAG
>JAKGSA010000155.1:311421-335061 GCA_033558755.1 Philaethria dido
TAACAAAGTTTGTATAAAACTGTAATTGTGGTGGCACAGTTTCTATTATAAAACTTTATTTTATTGTTGTTAATTACTTTAGAAGGCATAGTTATAATAGTCGTTTCCGTTTAGGCCTACTTATTTTAGTAGTATCAAATATAAATTTGTTAAGGTTATAATAAAGTAGGTCACCCGTCGTGGTGCCGAGGCACAAGCGTACGTATAAACTCGACAGGTTGTGGGTTCGATTCCCACTCCAGGAAATAAAAATAATAAAATAATTATAAAATATTAAAATAATTTTTAGTATTTTCATTTTTTCGCTCGCAATAAAGCACATATTAGCACGTAATGCCTCAATTCCGCGGAAAGTGGAGAACGGAAACGTTAAAAGAAACTGGAGTGTCTTAACACTAGGTTCTTTAATTTCCTCTACCTACCCTGTTACACTGTTACCGGGATACAGCGTGAAGTTAAATAATAATCATAAAGCAGCAGTAATTTTTCCTTAATTTGTAATTTAAAACAAACATACAGTCTGCTCCAAATAACATTAACCCAAATCTGATGTAATATCTTCCTACAGTTTCACAAAGTCGTTGTTACAACAACCAATATAGAGAAGCAAATATTTAGCTCTAAAAGTATAGCATAACAAGATTTTAAATATATGATTTTTTTAGCAGGGTAGGCAGAGAGAACCTGGAAACTTGTGTTAACTTGTTTTAAGACACTCCGTTCTCTTAAGATTTCCGTTCCCCACTTTCCGAATTGCATTGCAATTGCATTGCGTGCTGAGTGGTGGAACTCAATACCGTACTAAAATACTAAATAATTAATTATTATAAATATTTAATATTTACATTACTTGGGGTGGGAATCGAACCCACAACCGGTCGCCTTTGCAGTCTCTGCGCCACGACTGACCTCTAAATTTACGATTCAAAGTATTTACATATAAAATGATAAATTTTAACGTGTTTCTAACATAAATTATATTTCTTAAACGTTCATATTCATACCGTTTCGCAATTATTGTCTACAAATGTAAGATATGTTATGAGGCTTATTTTCCACGACTTGTACGTGACAGTCTTTGTTACAAAACTTCAAAGGAACGCTGGTGGGCCGACATGAGCGTAAAATCAATCAATGAGAATATTGATTTTAAACTGCTTTTAGCTTGAGATAAGTATTTTTACTTGGAGAAAACGATTTAGTGGGCAAGACTAAATTAAACCTTTGACCTTCTGTGATAGATAATACCTGCTGTAAAACTTAATTATAAAGATTGTTTCGTTCCTTAAAACATGAAGTAAATAAAAGTTATTTTTATTTCTTCGAATTGATAAACCACGTCGTTGAGATTCGCCACTCAAAAGGTAATGTCTCGATTTCAAATATATATAAAGTAAATAACATATATTTAAAGTAGTGTGAATTAATAAGGATTGTGGGACTTGACTACGATTTCATTACCACGAAGCAGAGTTCGCTTTGGACTTGTGTGTTTAAATTTTGTTACAAACTGGTATATTACTGATCGTCATATTCATCATATGATATATTAGATTTTATAAGCACAGTAACTTTATGTACTCGTACATCTATAGTAGATTTATTTCCTATGAGATAAAATTTTATAGTCAAACATAGTATACATACAAATATAATATACAATCATTCTTTTTATCCAAAAAGTTCTTTAATTGTTAGTGTTGTTAAAATTGCAATAACATGAAAATCATTTTAAATCTTTCGGATAATGAAGTGTCAGAAAAAAATGAAAATTGCCCAAATAAGCTGTACGAGTAAGCCTAGCTTTATATTTAATTACGCCCCACAAACGACGTGATTGCATTTCCTGTAGCCGACGTACCTGTTTATTATTTCACCAATTTGAAACGTTATTAAATTCTTGAAAGTGAAATTGGGGCGTGTTAGAACTATATATCGTCGTTAACTCTAAATAGAAAATTATTGTTGGCGAATTGGATACTTTGTGTGGTACGCTTTATACCATAGTCTTGTGCGAAACGAATATCGATTTATATATATTTGTATAAATATATAAATATAATTATATTAATATAATCTAGACTTAAACAAATATGTATGTAGAAGCCATTGTGGTGCAGTGGAACAGCATCTATCTATAAGCGATATTGGTTGTGGTATCGATCCCTACTTGAGTGAATAATTAAATTATTCGGGCAAAAATTGAAGAATAGATAATAGTTTTTTTCTGACTACCCTGCTATATTGCGTGAAAGATGAAAAAAACACTAAAATGTATGGGTACATTTGTTTTCTATAAATGACATAATCCTGATAATAGACCTTAAAGCCCTATACGGTCTAATGGATTACCAGGTTCCAAATATTATCAGGTTATGTTATAATTATAAAGTTCTACTGTATTTATTGTAAATATTTCGATGTAGCAAACATTTACACCCGCATCTTTCGGATGACATCGTCAATATCATTATTAAATTTAGAATTCTTAGTGCGTGAATTACGCTTTTAAGAGGATGTGAGTGTATTAGCTTAGTTAACTAGAGCGCCTTCACTCTATTGCTTAAGAGGCATGGAATTAAACTTATCCATATATTAGACTTGCCTTCATTTCTAAACAGTACTCATATAAAGGTTTTATATGTTGCCATTTTTTTATATCATTTTAAATTATTATTACCCTAAGTTTGGAAATAATATTTAAAAACTAGGTGTTTCACGCGGCTTCGCTCGCGTGGTCTGACATTAGTCAGTCTAACTTTAGTGTATAGTGCGATAATTTGTTGTCAGTAAAAGTCCCGTCAAAATCGATTTAGCCATTTAAGAGATTAGACGACACAAACAGAGAGACAAACAAAAAGTTTTAAAAAGTACTATTTTATTATAGATAAATTCATATACAAGTAGTAAATAGCAGTTATTTTAATATTGCAAACAGACCCTTCAATTTTATTCATATGTATATATTTTTTTATATATATCACAAACAAACTTATTAAAGTTAACTTTTTACAAGTGACTTAAGATCTTATTTCCATAATTAATATCTAAATTACTAATACTTAGATATTATCAAATAGGTATGTCTTCAGTCTTGTATCGTATTGTGTAACTGACATATCTAATAACGCACCTTCCACACGCTATGTAACCGTTCCCATGCCGTATATTAATTACAGATTAATATATTGTATACAATGTTAGTATAATTGATTTACTTCCTCTTCATGTTATAAGACCTAAATATATAGGAAATAGTCACTTATTTCTCTAATTGCCTTTTCCATATTGTTTCATAAATTTAAAACAATGCATTCATATTTAGTTGTTTTGGATAAAACGCACTGTAAAGGTTGTGGGTTCGATTGCCACTGCAGGAAATGAAAATATTAAATAATATTTAGTATTTTCATTTCCTCGCTCTGGTCACAAAAGAAAGTGCGGCGTTGAGTTCCACCACTTAGCACGCAATGCCTTAATTTAGCGGAAAGTGGGAAACAAAAATGTTAAACTGAACGGAGTGTATTAGCACTAAGTTCTATGCCTACCCTGCTATGTGCAGGATACAGCGTGAAGCTAAAAAAAAAAAGTATCTATAGGAAATCAAACTATGGTAAAGAAGTGTCTTTTCTTTGAACAAGTCCTTGTCGAAATAAAATATTTTTAATTTCATATTATTTATTGCCTATAATTAAAAAGATGTAAAGTTTAGTTCACATAACAATTATAAAATTTACTTTAAATATAACTAATTCAAAAATTATCTTTGTTCCGGTATCAATCTTACTACAATTAGACGTTTAGATGTCGCATTGGGCCACAACGGTGTTAGATATCATTCAAATATCTCGTTCCCACATTATGTGTGTCAGTCACACGCCACCTCAACCTGTTACTAACTGTCAATTAGAACTTGAAATATAAGGTTATTTTTCAACAAAAATAATAAATCGATATCAATTTATACGTGTTCTATTTATAAAGTAAATACTTCAGTTAGTATACATTTACGTGAAAATTAGTAACTGTGAAACCGATACCTGTGAGAATATGATTGTATATTCTCATATATTTGATTATGTAATATCTTCAGCAAATCCAAAATCAAAACCAGCCTTATCCTAAAAAGAACGTTTTTCTTTGAGGCATATTACTTCTTTTATAGATAAATATTTAAACAATAATACTAGATCATCTTTCGCCTGTCGTGGGGCAGAGGAACAAGCGTGCGAGTGTAAACGCGACAGGTTGTGGGTTCGAGTTCCACTCCAGGAAATTAAAACAAAATAATATTTAGTATTTTCATTACCTCGCTCTGGTAACAAGGCAAAGTGTGGTGTTGAGTTCCGCCACGCAATGTCTCAACTCGGCGGAATGTGAGGAACGGAAATGTTAAAAGAGAACGGAGTGTCTTAACACTAGGTTATCTGGTTGCCTCTGCCTGGTCTGTACGGGATACAGCGTGAAACTAAAAAAACTACATCACAGCACATACCCATATAATATCATTAAATAGTTGAAAAATTAAAATCACAAAATTTTATTTCAGTATATTGCATATATATATTTTTTTTAACTTCACGCTGTACGCACAGTAGGCAGAGGGAACCAGAGAATCTAGTGTTAAGACACATTCTCTTCCAACATTTCCGTTCCCCACTTTCCGCCAAAATGAGGCATTGCGTGTTGAGTGGCGGAACTCAACGCCATGCTTCATATTTTTTTTTTTTTTTTTTATGGATAACGGATGGCAAACGAGCAGAAGGACCACCTGATGGTATGTGGATACCTTCGCCCATGAACATCTACAACACCAGAGATGTTGTAGATGCGTTGCCAACCTAGAGGATACAGATGGAAGAGGAGGACAATGTAGTATTCCGTTCTCGGAACCACCACATTTTGGAGAAGAATTGGTGGGAATGGGAAAACCTGGCTTACATGCCATCGAACTGGAACACATCATAAGATATTTGGCGGTTCGTCTTTGACATGATAGTGGTCGCGAGCCAGACGGAGGACGAACCTCCTACCACCAAAATACAGTGTATATGATATACAGCGCGTATATACAGTGTATATTTTATTAAATTGTAAATAATAAATTATATTTATCATTATTCCGGCTATTACGGCAACCATTGCATAACAATAATATTTAATTAGACAAGCGCGTATTAAATTACCCAAACACAATTATGTAACAATGTATCCAGTAAATCACTTTACAAGCACGACTCAATTAAAGATTAATTAACTCGCGATTGTTAGAATTTAATCTGGTGCTGAATGACTTTACAATTCATTTATACCATTATTTGATAAAAGCTTTGTATTGGTGGATTGAAATGTATTCCGGATAAAAAATTAAATGTAACAGGATTCATATCCCTATTAGGTGTTTTACTGTCATAATTCAAATTTTAACAAAAAAGAAAACTGACTTTAAATAAAATGAACTACAAGGTACAATTATTACGAATAACTCAAAAAATACTTGTGTAACGCAATTTAAATGGAAAAACGTCAGAAACACTAGCTGTTATATAAAAAAAATCGCCAGAATTGGTTCAGCTGGTTGAAAAATACGGTAAGATACGTAAAAAAATAATCGAATTGGGAATTTCCTTTATTTAAAGTCGGCTAATAATATATTTGTTATTAAATTTTCGTCAAATAAGCTCGTGTATAACAACATGGTATAAAATGGCACACTTTGTCTAATAAGACCAACGAAAAATCTATGCCACGTCCTAAATGCTACACGATAGCTTCAGCAGTTTGCCCTTAACTTTCCTAACAATAATGTATGTGATAATACACAATCAGCAATTATACAGATATCATATAATATAATGCAATGTGTAATTTCCCCTGTTGATTGAGCGTTTAAAATAATTACAAGAAAATTATCAGTTATTAAAGAGTTAATTGTGAGACAGATGGTTTTGTTTTATTTTTTTCCATAGTACGTTTTCACACGTTACGAGTAATAAAATGAGTAAATGTGTGGAAATATTATAAATCGTGGTCTAGGAGTGGTACAGTTGTTGTATAATTCGAAATAGTTGCGGGATCAAATTTCTGTAATTAAAACATACACAAATATTCGCCCGTTTTGGTGAAATTACGTACGTTTGTTAGGTAAAAGTGAAATGCATTGTGAATCTATCGAAATAAGTACAATACGTCTTTTTTTACTCAAAACAAAGAAAAATCAATATATTAAAAATTGTTTCGTTCACTTCTTTAATTATGGCGCCTCGAACGCGCCAGTTAAAAATTCTATTCACCTAAGCAATACTGACAAGTATACACGACACGACAGTCATCTAAGTCAGTCAGTCAGTATGAATATTAATATATTCATTCTTTTTTATTAGCTTCACGCTGTATCCCCCATATAGCAGGGTAAACAGAGGGAACCTGAGAATGCAGTTTTAAGACACTACGTTCTCCACTTTCCCCCGAATCGAGGCATTGCGTACGGAGCGGCGGAACTCAACGCCGCGCTTTGCCTTACCAAACCCAGGAAATGAAAAATTCTATTTCTTGAAGTGAGAATCGATCCCACAACCAATCACGTTTACAGTCGCACGCTTGTGCCTCTGCGCCAAAACAGGCGTCAAAAAAATATATATTCATATATATTAATACTCAATGTCGTTAGTGTCGTGACGCCAAGAATTTTGTTTCGAAATATATGAAAATTATTTTGTTCTAACAAAATAAATAAGGAAACATAAAACCTAAAGATTTAACACCTATAAAAACTACTGGATGACAAATCAATCTTAGTTATAATAAAAAAGAGACCTAACTTTTAAAATAGCTCACACACTCAACTTATAATCTATAAATATGTTATATTAGATATTTTACGACTTAGTACTATCATATAAATGAAAGCCATCACAGTCAACATACTCGTGGCGCAACTCGCAAGTTAAACATCCAGACATTTATGGACCATTTCACGCTATTACAACTGTACTCAGACACCACGTTACTTCTTTATGATTATTTTTATCTCTACGCTTTTCAATTTGAGTTTAAACATGTTTTCAATTTATGCACCTGTCAGGGAGTTGGAATGATTTAAAGATTTTTAGTTATTCTTAAAACTGTCTATGAAATTCATTTAATCGTCTAGTAATATAAATAATATTGCTACTTCTATAGTAAACTACAGGTACTGATAAAACCTGAGTAAAAGATGCTCGTGATAACAGATTGTCAACATTATAAAGAAATCGGATCGGACCTTTCTAGCCACTGAGTAATTGTTACTGCATGTATCATTACGAAAAAAGCACCACAATGGGGATTTAAAGAATTAATTACATACATACATAGCTTCATGCTGTATCCCACATATAGAATAGGGCAGAGGGAACCTAGTGTTAAGACACTCCGCTTCCCACTATCCGAGGAATTGAGGCATTCCGTGCTGAGTGGCGTACCTCAACGCTGCGCTTTGTCTTATTACCAAACCCAGAAAATGAAAAATTCCATTTCCTGGAGAGGGAATCGAATCCACAACCTGTCGCATTTACAGAATTAATAAAATAAAATATATATTTTTATACATATAAACATTTTGATTAGTATATTTATGTAATTATTATTATAAGGTTTTGTAGAAGAAGAATACTAAAGATATAAAAAAGGTTAATATATTTAAAATAATAATTGTATGTACTTAAGAAATATTACGTGCAGATGATGATACCGTTGGTTATATCGATTATATTGATTACATCGAGCTTACTGACATTTTTTATGTAAAGCAGGTGACGAGGAGGTCAGATCGCTAACATTATTAATAAAATAGCGTTGTAACAGCTATTTATGTCACACTACATGTAGTATGATTAATTTATAGTGTATTTGAAAATATGCACTGTGAGACTATAATATGATAATCGATGACTTTTACATGTGAAATTGGATTTTGAAATATGTTGTATTATAGGTATTTCAAAAGAACTTAGTTGCTGTGCTTAACTTTTTTTTTTATTTGAAAAGTACAAAGCCTGAAAAAAGAAACGAAAAAAAAACGGATTTAAAGTAAAATGCGCTAAAAAGAACATTTATTACGAATAACTAAAAAACAACTTGTCAGATCTTAACTAAATTTAAATACGATCAATTGCAACTAGCTATTATATAAAGAATCAACAAAATTATACAAAATAAATACAATAGAGAACGTCCCCCTTTTTTTGAAATCGGATAAAAACAATACCTCGTAAAAATCATTTATAATAACAATAATATAATATAAGCTAAAAGCAATAACGAAGCTAAAATCATGAGGTATTGCGCTTAAGAAAATAGATATTTTTCAGATTTGATGAGACGCTGCGTTAATTAATACCGTCCATTAGCATCGCTCGCTGGGCGTCTATCGCAAACGCAATTAGTTGCGACACTGATGCCCGTATTTGGAAGAATATTGTAAAATTTATTAATTTTCAAAATAAAATAAATATGTTACGATTTTTCAGATAGTGAATATATTCATGACCTTAGGTTATAACCTAAAGTCGCTTGAAAAAGGTTAGTATTTGTAATGAAGAGGTCATGTCTTTTTTTCTATTCCTTTTTATATTCTTATTTTATGATGTGTAAATAAATAATACAAATATAATATTAACAAATTAAGTTAAATTGCAATAAAGGAAAAATTAAACTAAATTAAAAATCCAACTAAGCAATTCTTCTTATTTTTCTTAACTTCACGTGGTATCCCGCATATAGCAGGGTAGGCAGAGAGAACCAGAGAACCCAGTTTTAAGACACTCCATTCTCTTTCAACAATGCCGTTCCCCACTTTCCGCCGAATTGTTGAAATGAAAATACTAAATTTTACATTTTCTGGACTGAGAATCGAACCCACAACCTGTCGCGTTTACAATTATATTAGATAAAAGGCAGAATTATATCAATATACATAGCATATGCAAATAAGTATTAATTAATAACTCGCTTATAAAATAATTCGTCAACTGTTCTTTTATAATATTAAAATAATATTATATCGAATATTTGTTGTGAACCTTTTCGCCTTTAAGCCTTTCGTTATTAAATTAAATAAGATACTTTTGACGTTAAATTCGACAAGGGACTCTAAAAGTAACTTAGATGCTTCTCTTAAGTTCGAGCGAGCAAAATGGTATTAGTATTTGCGTCGGCTCAATGATTCGCAATGGTCTGATATCAAAGGACCTTCGCACTTACAATGACTTTAAATTACCCTTTTATTGTACTATTTAAATTGAATGTTGGAATAAAGTTAAAATAGTAGTTCAAGAAACTCTATTTTTAAATTCTAGGTATACTCGTATAGACAATTATTATACTGAAAGTGAAAAAACTTGCAAGTATTAAAATTATTTTGTTTTTATTTTATAGATTCTATTTAATGTTCAAATATTTAAAAAGAATTTATCTATATTAAATGAAATTATTTTAAGCGGATTAATCACGTATATTTTAGTATTCACAGGTAGTGACCACGGAATACTGTAAAGTGTTCGAATCGTCGGGTTTCCAAAAAAATGTATTTCCGAGTACTAAAATATAGGCGATTAATCCGGTTAAAATAGTTTTATTTAATATGTGTAATAATCGCAAAAATCAAAGAGCTCATTAAGAATTTATCTATCAAATAAACCTAATTATTATTATTATTGTAGTATTTTTAAGAATAATTAAGATTTCTACAAAAACAAACAATTTTAAAGAAAATGCACAAAAAATTACAATTATTACGAATAACTCCAAAACTACTTGTCAGATCTTAACTAAATTTAAATGGGACCCAATCAGAATCACTAGCTATCAAATAAAAAAACAGTCATCAAAAATAGTTCACCCAGTAAAAAGTCATGTGGAGAAACTTCTTTTTTGAAATCGGTTAAAAACAACAGTGAAATTTAGTTTATTTAATATTTTTCAAATGTAAGCGCCTCTCTTATCCGTACTTAATCCTATTTAGTTTTTTTTGCTGTAACAATGAATGTGGATTATAATGACCATACGAAAGAACCTTCACAATGTTTTGTTATGGATGACATTTATAAAATCTATTTTTTTATATTTTAAATGAAAAAAGGATTTCAAACATTATACTGAGTTTACCTTTGACTATAAATCATTAGCACTTGAAATAGAGCGATCAATGAAAACAGTACTAATGCAAATTATTAGAGAAACTCTAACCTCCCTTTCTTTAGCGTCCGACTTCGCTCTGTGAACCTTCAATAGATTAATTAGGACTCTTAACGAGATCTTCCAAAGAGAATTACGAATGCTTTGTTACGCTAAATGTGAATTATTTTATTTGTTACAATGTTTTGATAACGTTTTTCACGCTCATTGCTTTTCTTCCTCCTATGAAATTAATAAGGATCATCGATAATTAATTTCAAAGGTACTGTTACAATGTAAATTATCAGATTAAGTCACGAGTAATAAACTTAAATCGATTGGAAGCATAGATTTGACGCTGGTAAATTGTCAACTCGGTGAGCGATATTTTTCAAGCCGACTGCAGTAGCGCGATAAGGCCCTATGAAAATGTGATCGAATTTCAATCAAATTTATGACTTATTATAATGATTATAGGAATTTAACCTGAGTGCCGCTTAAAATTTACGATTTCACTGAAAAGGTGTATTCAAGCGTAACAAATTTCGGGCATTCGTAAGGTGGCGATAACGATTTGGGAAATTAATCTCGGAATAAAAAACCGAATCGAGGGTGGTGTGAGCTCACAAATGTAAAAAATAATGGTAAAATTGCACCTGCACAATTTGGATATTATCAAGGATCGTCAGTGTCTTATAGCAATTTGTATTATGAATATATAAAAAAATAATTAATTAAAAAACTAAAAATTTTTTTATATTTTTCCTTGCCACATTTGTTCCTTTACCGCTGAGTAAGTATTTTTAATTTAGTTATTAACACATATTATGACAGATTTCCAATTAAAAAACCAATATGTTAGTACAATTAATAAGTCAACAAAATGTTAGAAATACTCGTAATTCTACAAATATGCATTATCCGCAGAGATCATAAATGATAAGTTAAATGGATGTTAGAAACAAAATAAACTCAAGGTGTAATAAATAACACGTGTACGTGAAACTGTAAAAAGCAGAAACATGATATTATTTCCAAATGTAATAAGTTATTATAACACTTAGTGAAAGTCACCGAATGAAATCTTTGGTCTTTGCCACCCCGGGGAGATGCCGGACCGCTCGCAGCGATTGAAATTTAAAATATTGTACCCTTTGCCATTATGCGAGCTTATTCACCCTTGAAATATCCCTAGGGGCGCCAGGTACGACGATTGGGGAAAATATTTTACACTTGTTACTAAGGATGTCGCTTTCAAGTCTGTTTTACGCGAACATAATCGTTACGCAAATGTAATCTCAACCGCAGCGGCTTAAAGCTGCAAATCCGCTGGACACGTGAATAATTTCCCCAAGCATTTATAAAAAGCACTTAATTAGTGTGTCGAGAATGAAAAATTGTTATTGAAACCGAGTTGATTGAACTGGCGTTTCATAACTATGTCATTTTGGATGCGACGTTAATGAAAACGCGATTAATCACCGCCCATATCTCATCAACGCTTTTAGTGAATGGCATCCGACGCGTGATTCTATACTTTATTCACACAGGGCACTATTTTGTTCCGTTACAGGATATATTTATGCCTACGTGCTGTTTTATTTAGTGGTAGATCTTCTATATAAATTTAGTACAACTTGTGTAAGTTGTTTACGTTAAAATTTTCTTTAATGTAGGTAATAAATACTCACTAGAGATAGCTAAATCTTCATCAAGTATTACAAATACATACTAAAGAATTTATTTATATTAAATGAAACTTTTTTAACCCGTTTAATCACATATATTTTAGTATTCACAGGTAGTGACAACGGACTACTGTAAAGTGTTCGAAACGTCGGGTTTCCAAAAAAATGTATTTCCGAGTACTAAAATATAGGCGATTAATCCGGTTAAAATAGTTTCATTTAATATGTGTAATAATCGCAAAAATCAAAGAGCTCATTAAGAATTTATCTACCAAATAAACCTAATTATTATTATTATTGTATTTTTTTTTAAGAATAATTAAAATTTCTACAAAAAAAAAAACAATTTTAAAGAAAATGCCTAAAAAATTACAATTATTACGTATAACTCCAAAACTACTTGTTAGATCTTAACTAAATTTAAATGGGCCCACATCAGAATCACTAGCTATCAAATAAAAAAAGAGTCATCAAAAATGGTTCACCCAAAAATTGGGTAAAAAGTCATGCGGAGAAACTTCTTTTTTAGATAGCTAAATCTTCATCAAGTATTACAAATACATACTTACAGTGTCATAAAAGCTATTGAGAATAAATTATATGTTTGACATATTCATATAAATCTCATATTCATCACCATTCACAGGCCCTCGTGGCGCAATGGAACAGTATCTAATCGTAAACATGATGTGGATTCGAGCTTTACTCCGCGATAAGACAAAGCACGCTATTGAGTTCTCATTTAACATGTACTGTCTAAATTCAAGTGAAAGTAGAGAATGGAATTTCTTGACACTACGTTCTTTCTGCATACCGGAACCTTTCTGCGTACCTACATAGGAAAAAGTGCGAAGCTGTGTTTGCTTTGTATTGTGAGACATACTCGTATGACGGATTTTGAAGCTGTACACTATGTTATTTGCGTAAAAACTTGACCTGTAACTAATTCCTTATATCTGTAACAAATATCTATATATTTTTATTAAAATCATAACCTGTTAATATGACACAATTCAAAAACAGTACCAGTGAAATGATTTTAAATAAAAACAACACTTTTAAATTGAGTTGCGTAAAAAAGTCACAAAGAATTTTCATGCATAGTGGAGCGTTGCTCGGAAGTCAATATTTTTTGTTTACTCAATTACCTCCCGCAAAAAGCACGTCGATGAAAGGGCGTTAACGATGTATTTATCCGTCACTGCGAGCGTTATTTGGTTATAATTTATTTCATTTCAATGGAATATTCAATTAACTCGGACCGTGCTCGCTAAGCACTAAACTCGGAAAAATAAGTAAATACCTCTCTTTCATTAGTCGACGAATCTATAACAATAATAGGTGTAGAATTGTAGATAGAGCGCGGTCCGCCCGCATTACTGCGTATTACGTGCGGTTCACTGAGCGGAAGGCCAACGTTTACTTGATAAAATAAATTTGAACAAAACAAACGCATTCGTTGCGGCAATATGAATCCTCTCTGAAGTTGTGCTAAGCGGCATGGAAGTGGAAAAATGGGAGCGGGCACGAGCTAATATGAGGATGTTCTGCATACCTGCTGATGAGCTTGTCGCCATCCGCCTCCAACCCGCATTTCGTTATCGGTTTTATTACATTTTTAACCCATTCTCGATACCGACGTGATATTATTCGCTGCGATTGGCACGTAAATTAGTTTTTATGAAGGTCCAACGAGATCGAGCTACGAGTAAAGAATTAATTTCGTTTAATTAATATCTGTTCATGTAAATTAAATATGAAAAAAAGGAAATATACAGACCGTTTTAGAAATGCCAATTACACAATAAACATAAATGTTTATATATTTTTAGAATATTATATTAGAACATTTTTATATGATTAAAGTATTTTATACTCAAAACATAGAAACCCTCAAATACATACTGTAAAATAAATAGGCTACCATCCAATAATGAGATATTCGCTTATACGAGTCAAATGAAATACAACTAATACCAACATTTAATCTAACGTATGTATTGACGTTTGTTAATATATAATTCTGATGGCTAATTAAGGTTAAGCCAAAGCTTAGCTAAAGCTCTACATATTATATAACTTAACATAGCGAAAGCTCAAATACAGCAATACTAGGAAAGGAATCAAAAGTTTATATCAATGTCCGTCGGTTGGACATGTTAATTAACTGCGATATGAAAACGATTAAGACACGGCTTAATTGGATATCACAAACTATACAATTTGAGCTGACTTCATTTGCGCCGAATTGAAGTGTCAGGAGTAACTAGAGCCACTCGACCTGAAATTAAGGTTCTTTCACAACAACCTACTTAGGTGTTAGCTATGAAAAAAGAATATTGTACTATACTATTGAACTACTAAATCAATTACATTTTCTTTATTACTGTTGTAGTAAAATATATATTTTTCCTATACTATATGTAATTCTTAAATAAAAAAGTAGGTACTTTTTCCAAAATATTCCACAATATGAGTCTCATTTTAACGTAAAGTGTTATAATTGTAAATACCCTAGTAATGATTTGCAAAAACTGATCCGACTGAACGCACCCGTTGCAACTACGCTGTGGGGCGGCTATTCGTTAGCCTAACTCTTTTGGTAACACGACCCCTGGTTAAGCTTGCAATGTTAACATTCTTCCAATAATGAGTAGGGGAGATTTGCTCTGTCTTGTTTATTGGATTTTTTGCTGCATCTCCATATGAATAGATGTACAATCTGCTCGACGCTAGCATGCATTGAGTCGAATTCGTATATACAATTATTATGACTTTTCTGTTAAATATTATGATATATTGAGCTTATTATAAGTTGAATAAAAAGTTATTAAGAATCTTAGATAAAGTTAACGTAGTAATCATAATATGGTTAATATTTTATATATTTTTTATAGTAATAAATCGTAATATTCACAAGCAGATATCTTTTACTTAACAATTTAGTACAATTCTACGGTTGAATGAGCCAAAATTAAGCAAAACTATAAATAAAAAACAATACCATCTACTCCACGAATTCGTTATTTTTAAACACATCAAGTTAAAGTTTTCAAAAGTAACACGCGTGTTGGTCGCTTTAATAAGTGCCGCGCATGATAAATCGGATCAAGTGCTCATATAACTGTCTTTCTCCCTTTTTCTCCTATTACAAACTTTACTACCCTTCTTTTTCTCTCTGTTTAGGGTCGTACTTAGTATAAAAGCTACTGCAGAAAGGGTATGCCAAGCGTGTTATGTGAATTAATCCGCATCGATTCCTATACTGAATATGTTTGATGACACTTCTAGTTTACCATGTTCTATAGTGTCGAGGATTTAATACCATGCTTGTGGAGCGCAAAACTTAATGAAAGTGTATGTAGTAAGCGTCATTATCGACGGCTTTGCTGAGATAAAAAGGTATAAACAATGTAAACGTATGCAGCTTTAGTTTCCAACTGCGCTTGAAAGGACCATTTGAACTGTCATAATGAGCGTTGTGAGGTATATTTTGGTTCGAATGTGGAAATTTGGATTGAATTTTTTTTGAAACGAAACATGTCTTTAGATATGTTTTTGTAAAACGTTATATAATAATATGTATTTTAAAATGTTTGGTGTACTATTATACCACCTTTGTCGATATCCAGTACTAATGTCTTTTATTTTTTGTAAAATTTATGTGCAAAAAAGAATATTATATATATACAAAAAACAAAACGTTTATATTTATCTTAATATTAATTTTAAAATACTCTTTAAATATATAGGTAATTAAAAAATGCTAAGTAACAATATAGTTCATAATTGACAAGTCTTGGCTAATGAGCGTCGATGTATAAAAATAAACACATTTTCCATAATATTCAGAGAAACTTGAAATATTTTGTTTTATTGCATCCTTCTGCAGTTTAAGAGACGACAGTGTCATTTTTTTCCCATTTTCTTTTCTTTATGACGTTTGAGAAGTGTGTGAATCTCAACCTCACGATTTGTTTAGCCAGAACGGATTTATAAGAACTAGTTGTTGACTAGGCCCTATTGACGCGTAAAATATACGTATAGGCAATACGTAGCGACATAAATGTAACTATATTATACAAAAATATACATATGTGTAAAACAATTCGTAATATATTTTTTATTTTATCAAATTAATATATTTGCAAAGGCCTCATTCTGAAAAATATTGGCTTTCTACAGTTTTTTTCCAAATAAACTTAACTGCAGCGTAAAAATAAGTCCTAGAGTCTTTCTATCACTTATTAATAATAATTAATTTAGATAAATATTCTCATATAGGACTTAAAAACCATCATAACGATGGTGAAAACGTTATGTTTGCTACCGACATTAAAATACGTAATATTTCTTTTGTTTTCTATTTTTGGCGATTGTATTCAAGCAACATTACCCAATAAAATAACACTTCGCACAAGACATTAATCTGCCAAATTCAGACCACTGTTGTACTGCAGTGGGAGAGTTAGAGAAAATGTCCGTACGGTGAAAGATTTAAAAGGGAAGTGATATGCCGGAAATACTAGAAAGTAGGTGTTTGTTGTGAATATATATTTCTTTTCATTTAAATATTTACATACAAACATTAACAATATGTCGAAATAAGGAAATACTATACAAGTTTTATATTTTATGCTTATAAGGAAGACTTTCTTCTGTAAACTTATGGTAGAACTTGATTTTTTCTTAGACTAAGATTGAGAAATATATATTTGCTACTCGCTTTTTGTATGTTTGAGAAAAAGATTGTACCTAGTTAAAACAAGCCATTTTCTAATATTTATCCAAACATTTTAGTTATAATTTTAGTCAAGGCAAAGCGCGGCGTTGAGTTACGCTACTCAGCACACTATGCCTCAATTCGGCGGAAATTAGGGAACGGAGTGTCGCAACACTAGATTCTCAGGTTCCCTCTGCCTACCCTGCTATAAAAAAATAGTTATAAGTACGATGCTACAAAAATAAAGAGTAAAGATAGAAACTTCTGAATATATATCAATTTTACATGCATCTGTTTTACGAACATATTTGAGACCTTACATATGCACGCTTGTGTATGTATAATTAGTGATTTATAAATAACTTACTCCCCTTCTATTAGGCCCTACCAGTAGCTTACCATTACTGAGCCGTAAATATTTTAAACGTAATTACTTAGAATAACTTTCTTCACACTACTACTTTTGTTTGGTGGTAGGAGGTTCGTCCTCCGTCTGGCTCGCGACCACTATCATGTCAAAGACGAACCGCCAAATATCTTATGATGTGTTCCGGTTCGATGGCATGTAAGCCAGGTTTTCCCCTTTCCCACCCATCCTTTCCCCAAAATGTGGTGGTTCCGATAGCGGACTACTACATTATCCTCCCTTTCCATCTGTATCCTCTAGGTTGGCAACGCATCTAGTACATCTCTTGTGTTGTAGATGTTCATGGGCGAAGGTAACCACTTACCATCAGGCGGTCCTTCTGCTCGTTTGCCATCCGGTATCCATAAAAAAAAAAAAATAAATAAATAAATACTATCGAATAAATAAAATGTTCTTACATTTTTTACTAGTAACTCATTTGACGTGTAAAATATCCACCTTAGCAACGTAAATAAAGTGTATGTCACAATAATATGGCAGTGTGGTTGAAATTTATTTAATTTAATTGATCTATTTCTTATGGATTATTATGAAAAATACACTCCATCATATAAACTCTAATTGTGCCAATTTTCATAACCTTCCTTCCCCATAATTTTCGTTAAAAGGGGTTCTAAATTATTAAGTTAAACGATATTAACCATTCACTTTCAAATAAGTGAACTATTAATTTTAGCAAGAAAGATAAGCATATTGTAAGAACCTAGTGTTATATAAATCATTCCCTCGAGTGGGAATCGAACCCACAACCAATCACGTTTACAATCAGATACAGGCCCACTGCGCCACGATAGCCAATATATTGTATATACTTTTTACGCACAATATCGTCATATAATAGCAATTGTTACAGCAATAGGTTTAAGGGGACGGACCAATACAAGTATTAATCTACTACTAATATGTTGCCCGCATTTGGACTGAAACACGTATTGATGACTGCACTCCGTCTATGTCGACTAGCTATTACATCTGTAGTACTTTGAACACGTTCTAATGTGACCTTTTAGATGAAAGGGTTCCTCAGAATTTAATTATAGGGTGATTCTAGTGATTAAATTGGCAAGATAAACAGTTCTAAATGCGTTGAAGGGAACAAAATTAATAGGTTATTTAGATTTACGCGATCTTGTTTAGAGTTAAAAATGTTTTTTTTAAAGAAATACTTATTGAGATGTCGTATAAATATAGTAATTAAGATTTTGACTAAAAATAAGCTACAATTATTACAAATAACTCGAAAACTAGTCGATTTAAAATATTTTTTCATTGTATATTTGAATTTTCCTGTCTTCGGATCCAGTCGTTATATATTGTTAAACATGAAGTATCCTATAATATATATTTTTTTTAACTTCACGCTGTATCCCGTATATAGTGGGGTAGGCAGAGGGAACCAGAGAATCAAGTGTTAAGACACTCCATTCTCTTCCAACATTTCCGTTCCCAACTTTCCGCCAAATTGAGGCATTGCGTGTTGAGTGGCGGAACTCAGCCGCGCTTTGCCTTGTTACTAAGACCAAGATAATATTTCGTTTCTTTTAAATTGATTAATTGTGTATTTTTAGTTCAAATGTCGTCATAGTATCTATTTATTATTTTGTGACATTTTGAAAGACTTCAAAATGTCACAATGAATCATGAATCACACAAATATACTTACTTTTGAAATAATAACCTTAATTGGATAGTTCAGGAATAATCGGGTGCAAATAACTTCTACGATAATCAATAAATCTTACAAGTTTTTGTGTGTTTATTTTTGAAATATATAAGGATTAATTTATTTATAGAGTAAATAAATAACTAAAAACAAAAAAAAAATACATTTCCGATTCGACATAGTACAAGTAGTAGAAAATTTAAATGAAGACCTCACTGCACTCGGCCGGTGTTACTATACCAACAATGCTCATTAAACTAGAGCATGTGTGCGTAACTAATTCATTTTAGTGGCTCTTAGTAAAGTCTGATAACTTACTACCTATATATATGGGAGTAAGGTTTATATTATTACTGTTGCATTGTAGTTTGGCCTTCTTTTCTATTCACCGTATAGAAACAATGCAACTAAATATTATGTAACTATATTTAACTACAAAAACTGTTCGCCAACAAGATTTCATTTAAGCTGTGACACAAAATTTACGCTACGCTTAATGTTTTGGTATATACAAAGCAGTTATATTTTTTAATAAGTGAACGGTGTTATTTTCTTTTTTTTTAGCTTCACGCTGTATCCCGCATATAGCAGGGTAAGCAGAGGGAACCCGAGAACCTAGTGCTAAGACACTCCGTTCCTCACTTTCCGCCGAATTGAGGGATTGCGTGCTGAGTGGTGGAGCTCAACGCCGCTCCCGTGACGCACCAAAACCAGGAAATGAAAATACAAAACTTTTACATTTCCTGGAATATTTCCTGGAATATTTCCTGGAGTATTTCTTGGTGTTATTTTCACGTATTAAATATTGTAGTACAGTTGAGTATTATACCGAACTACTGTCCTATCTTTCTGAAAAAGGACAAAATGCCACATTTTGGCTAAGGAAGGAAATATTAAAAATGAATTCCTCTGAGTTGTATGAAAACTTTCAATAATTCAGTTAATTCGGCGCAAAATATGTCCATTAGCCATGAACAATTTGCGAAGTTTTATTATTAAAAATGACCTTAAAAGTTAAAACCCTTCCTCGAACGTACAAAACGTAAAGCTATAGAGTCTTCTTGTTTAAGGAAGGACCAGGTGTCCCAGAAAAGTTTAAATGACAATTACTTACACTTTATAATCACGAGAAATTAACTTTGACAAACTTCTCTTCTGTATTTTACTTTAAATAAATTTTATTGTCGTCTTGTAAAATATAGAATTATAATCAATTCATATTCTCATTATAAAGGACTCACAATGATACAATGTTTTTTTAATAATGAAACGCTTATTTCATTTTTTATTTCTATTTATAAATTACTAGCTTTCCGCCCGCGGCTTCGCCCGCGTGGAATTCGGCTCTATCGCGTGACGTATAAGGAGTAGCCTATAGACTTTCCCAATGTCTAGATTATTTGTCAAAAAATATATATAAAAAATAAAAATATTTTTTTATAAAAAATATTTTTATTCTTATAATATCCTATGACCTTTCCCAAGTTCAGTTCTACCTTCATACTGAATTTCATCAAAATCGGCTTAGGCGTGAAAGCGTAACAGACAGACAGACAGAGTTACTTTCGCATTTATAATATAAGTAAGGATTCTGACCTAGGTATAATATTACAAACAAAAAAGTAACGATTAATATTATAACTCAATCGTTTAATTATAGCGTGTATAACTCAATGCAATAAGTTTTAGGCTTGAGACTCTCAGAGGAATATTTATATGATATGATCAAACTAGACGTAGTATTGAATGTAGCCAAATAGGACATCTTCGAACAATCAGAAAAGTGTTGGTTGGAGTGATTTAGTACTCAATAATAAAAAAAATCATTTCTTCTTACAACTATGATATTACGTTATATATAACGATGAATACAATATTTAGTAGTTGTCCCAACAATTTCGGACAAGAATTGTATAAATAAAATATGTACATATATCTTATCAGACCATCAATATTCAGTGTGTAACAATAGCATACACAAACAGTAATCTCATGAAAATATTTATATGTATATATATGTATAAAGAGATACCGACAAATAGTCCACCATCAATAGAGGGTAAGGTAGTTAGTTTCCTTTACAAATGTCCCGAGAACGAACAACACGTATTAGGAGAAGACAATTTACTACAGACCTTTCTTTCTATCGCACTTACCAATCTACAAATGACTCCTTAGTCTTGTATAGTAACAGGCGTTATACAGTCCCGCCACTAGTGTAATGCATCCAGTTAGGGGAGCGAAGCTGAATGAACGTTGTTTATAGAAAATAAAAGCAATAGTGCTTTGAATAATCTTTCATATATTTATATAGTCAGAGCCATATAGTAAGAGAGTACCTAGTGTCTAGACACTCTGTTCATCACTTTAAATCTGAATCTGAGATATTGTATGCTAAGTAGCAGAACTTAACGCCGCGCTTGTCTTATAATTCTCTCAAATAGGAATCTAACCCTCAATCCACCGTGTAGTTCCGATCAAACACTGTCCCTCTGAGCCACGGTGACTTCTATATATAATTTTTGATAGTCACTTTTAGATAAGGCTTTGAGTATTGGCACTTGACATGCCACGTCCCGAATTTAGACGGAAAGCAGAGAACGGAGTGTCTTGATACTAAGTTATCTCTGCCAATATATGTATAGCAGGTATATAGGAAAAAATGTGAAGTTAAAAAAAAGATCAAATAATGCGATAAGATACGAAACACATACATTTTTAAGCTCATAAATGGTGTCATATAATGCGAATTTAAGAACTAAAGGTTAACTCGGAGGAATCATACTAAGTAAGGAGGTTTTAAGAGTAACTAAAAATCAGTAATTCTCTGATTATGCGATTATTAGAGAGAAGATAGAGTGAAATCTTTTGTCATAATTTAAAATATATATCATACATTTGCTCTCTCTTATCGTTCGTTTATCATGAGAATATTGTTTTAATTATTAAAAAGTTAATATATGAAGTACATAAAAAAGCTAAAGTGATAAAATTAATCAAACATATACAATATACCCAAAGTTTAAAGTAAAACATTAGACTACAAGTTTAGTGCACGAATACGAGCTTATATTTCTGTTACCATTTAATTTAGCCAAGGCACTTGTAGACCGCTTCATTACAGCCAGTGAGCAACGAAAATGCAGGCGTAAACTAGTACGCAATATCGAGCTCTCGTCTAAGTGGCTCCTATGGGACGGAGATTTTTTAATTAAAAAGCTTAATTTCGTCTGATCGTAACTTCTTAAGATATATTAAGGTTCGTTTGTAAATTGCCTGCTTTTTGTGAATGTTATTGTTGTATCACTTTATTTTGTATACTCTATTGGTGGTGATAAAATATGTTGTACAAAATTGGAATTCGTAATTATATTAATAACTTCAAAGTTTTTGCTTATTGCTCGTTGAAAGTATTTTTTCTTTACAATCATTTAACTAGATTCGACTAAGTATGAGGTAAGTATTGATATGTTTATTTATTTATATTAAACAGAATTCGACTTAGATACTTCAATATCTTAGTAAGTTATTATTATACATATATAACATATAGAGCATTGGAAATCGCACTATACCTACTAGAGCGATCATAAAAGCGATAAAACTATAAAGCTTAAGAAAAATCTTAGCACCGAGCTTTTATCCGTAGCAATAAATATTAGACGAAGTCCCGTTCACTAATAAATGTAATTACTAAATTAAACGTCGGACATTAAATTTTACGAGCACTCTGTCGGTGGATTTCAGAAATATTAAGTAAAATGATTATGATCACAAGTCACGAGATTTGTGCTGAAAGAGTGACCATCTATCTAACAATCTTCGAGTTAATTAGGGTAACGCCAGCGGAAAAAAGCATTCAAGGAAATTGACCGTCTAATTTGAAATATTACGTACCGTAACTTTGTGATGATTGTGATGTAGTTGCAAATAATAATAATTAGACTGGTCGGGAAAAAAGCCAGAGAACAAAAATCTTATCTGTTGTCTCCCAATCTATTTATATATTTTCACTAGTACGTCTAGATTTTTGACATATTAAAATGATCATTTTCTTCGTTTACTTTCAAGGAGGTACCTATACATAGGTTCAGTTCATTATGATCATCTAAGTTATTCAAGTACCTTACTTAGTAAATAAGGAGAATTGTTTTAATTTTTAAAATAATCATTTATCTAAGCTGATATTAATGTTGACCTTTGATTAAAATAATATACATTGTACATGGGGCTTTTTATAAATCAATACATAGATGTAAACAGTACATAAATGTATAAATGTAAAGAAATTAATAAGATTATGACGCCCTTTCTAGTCGTCATACTATAATATATATAACTAAATTAAAAGATATTAATATAATAATGAAGTTAACGATATATTCGCCCAATTTTGTACATAAATTGAAATCGAATTGGTTAAATATTTGGAACATTATAACTGTTGGATGAGAATGAAGCCTGTACGAGAATATTCATTCGTTCGACCAATTCAAAATCAAATCATTATAGAAATTTGTAGCCAAGCACGTGCATTGATTCAGTATTGTAAATTGTAACAAGCACATAATTTATGTTGAAATTTATGTTAGTTTATATTATACTGGTATAAAATTAAATATAACCAATATCCAAAAGAAATATATAATAATATTTAAAAGTTTTTATATGGATAATGAAAAACTGAACTAAATTGACGACTTTTATAGGACGAAGACAACAATTAATATTTAAAAAGCGAGACAGTTGTTTGGGAAAGTTTACGATGTCTTTGAATTAATAATTACGTCCGTAGGAATCGGTAGTACAATTTCACATAAAGCGTCCGTCAAGTTCTAAACACCGTAGTTTTACATCAGCTTTAAATATTTTCAACTTTCATAAAAGTTTGTAATGGTTTTGAAATTCCACTGTCATCTATTTAAAAATTTTAGCATCTCTGATGAAAGAGTTTTTAAATTACATTTCTTTTGTCATATATACA
>JAKGSA010000155.1:335178-347186 GCA_033558755.1 Philaethria dido
TGGATAACGGATGGCAACGAGCAGAAGGACCACCTGATGGTAAGTGGATACCTTCGCCCATGAACATCTACAACACCGGAGATGTTGTAGATGCGTTGCCAACCTAGAGGATACAGATGGAAGAGGAGGACAATGTAGTATTCCGTTCTCGGAACCACCACATTTTGGGGAAAGGATGGGTGGGAATGGGAAAACCTGGCTTACATGCCATCGAACCGGAACACATCATAAGATATTTGGCGGTTCGTCTTTGACATGATAGTGGTCGCGAGCCAGACGGAGGACGAACCTCCTACCACCAAACAAATATAGTCATATAAAAAAAAACATACTAAATATAGTCATATAAAAACTTCAATATTTTCAGTATGTATTGCATATATTTGAAGTGACGATCAGGAAGTTCAAATTCATTTAGATATAATCAAATATTCTTCATAATTCGAAATTATACAATTATTAAAAATACTGTATTCCTAATAATTACTGTGCCTCCTCAAAATTATTTTGTTCCTAATATAATATGACTTTTTTAAAATCTATAATATTTTTTATTCATTTAATTAAAGAGATGAGGGAATCTGATAATCTCGTTATAATATAAAAATAAGAACACACAATTATAATCATAATTAAAAATACACTTCTCCTAGAACAAAACAAAATTTGTATAATAAATGCAATTAAGTTTGAACGTATCGGACTTGGTACTTAGCGGGTGTTTAAAAATTTAGTGCTCGCTTCGCATCGCCCTACAAGACTTCACTCTTAATTATTACTTTGGGAAATTAAGACTGTCGTTTAGCGCAGAGTGCCCGGGTGAAGGCTGTGCCATCCATTTATCTAAATGTATTTTATCTCACCGGGGGCGCTTCGAACCATGGAGTTGTCCTCGTATGTACTTTAGTTGCCCTTTGGCGGATTCGAAATGCGATACTGTGATAAGATCACTTCCTTACATCTTCAACGTGCACAAATTGGAATAGTGTGTTATTCTGTTAACATACTTCATTGGATTTCAAAATGGTGTATTTACATGTTGTGATAGAGTAGCAGAAATCTTTTGAGTATACATTACAATAAATTATTTTTAGTATAAAATATTTGGATAAAGCTCTGTATTTGGTTCTTTAAAATGGAAAGAAAGTAGAGAAATTAGTCTTTTCTCTCTTTATTTTTCTATTGTCTGTTTGCAGAAAGTAAGATATCCAAAAACGAATAATATTTTGGTGTCCCTGCGTGGCGTTGAGGCTATTACAAAATCCATGCACGTTTGCACGTATGTATATAGTAAAAATTGGTTATTTTTATCCCAGTCCATCAAATTGTTCCCATGGGATAAAGTCATGTTCATACTATATCGCTCATATTATATCCATAAAGAGATAAGAGGGTAGTCTTCCGAGGTATAAGATATAGTTTATGAAATTTTTGCTAACTGTTACCTTTCTTTAATTTTATACGAACATTATATATAACTTTTTTTTTTTTATGGATAACGGATAGCAAACGAGCAGAAGGACCACCTGATGGTAAGTGGTTACCTTCGCCCATGGACACCTACAAAACCAGAGATGTTGTAGATGCGTTGCCAACCTAGAGGATACAGATGGAAGGGGAGGACAATGTAGTAGTCCGCTATCGGAACCACCACATTTTGGGGAAAAGATGGGTAGGAAAGGGGAAAACCTGGCTTACATGCCATCGAACCGGAACACATCATAAGATATTTGGCGGTTCGTCTTTGACATGACAGTGGTCGCGAGCCAGACGGAGGACGAACCTCCTACCACCAAACAAAACTAAACTTACAATGACTACGTGGACACAGTTTCCATTAGTTTCCTTGAGTTCGAACGTTAGTAAAATTTGTTAGAACAATCGTAAAAAATGATTTAGTACGAAAATAGAAATACCTATATAAGCAAATACATTTTAAATTTCAAAATATAACTAACAACATTTCAAAGGGATCATATAACTATAACTTAATTTAATAAATTACATAAGGTCCTCAGCATGGACCTTTGATTGAGCATAATAGGTACTTCTTATAAAATAATTATCACTAGCAATACAATTTGTTACACTAACCAGAATTTAATTATAAAGGGTACTCTAGCGGTCCCCTGTTCTCTATACGCCTCAAAGTAATGACGCGTACTAGGCTACGTTAAGTACATTACCTATTGTAAGTGTTCTTTGAGGTGCCTACTCTGTCGCAGATCTGACGCTTTTACTCTAATTATGAGCCTTTCCTTTTACATCCACGTCTTATATATTAGAAGAACAAGACTCGTACGTTCTTGTATTGCTTGGTTTCATGTTCTCGGAATTTAATTGTTTTATCATGTTTTAATTATATTAGAGTAAGTAAGCTTAGTATATGTGGTAATTAATATATTAGTTTTTAGGTTACATTTCATGAAACAAAATTATATTTACACATACCTATACACCGTATATGTTTAAAATTTAGCAAAAGAACTATTCTCTTTTTTTTTACTAAAATCTATAAAAGATGTTAGCCTGTCGTGGCAAATAAGCACAGGCGTGGGGCTGTAAACGCAGCAGGTTGTGGGTTCAGTTACCACCCCAGGAAATAAAATATTAAATAATATGTAGAATTTTCATTTCCTCGCTCTGGTAACAAGGCAAAGCGCGCGTTGAGTTCCGCCTCTCAGCACGCAATGCCTCAATTCGGCGGAAAGTGAGGAACGGAATTGTTAAAAGAGAACGGCTTAGCCCTGCAATATGCATTTTTTCCGAATATTCGTTCATTAGGCACGATTACGAGAGACGTATAAAAATAGAAGAGACTATGACATAAAAATATTTCAATTCTTTTGTGCGAGTGCTTAGTGAAAAAAATCTCCTTGTGCATTTTTATGATACAGCATCATTATATTTACATGACAAGGAAAAATTGTGTGTATCTTTTATGAAAGTTATGCAGACAGGAGTATGAAATTTAGCACAGTAATATTTTATATGGACAAGAAGTGCAGAATAACTATATTTTCTTAGCAATGTATTACAAATACATAAAATAACGAAAAATACATACAAATATAAAAAGTGTACATTTAAGGTAGATATATAAGATAGAAGGCCTATTTTTCAGCTAGTTTTAGAATAAAATCACAAGCGCAGATTCAAATCTACCTAGCTATAATTAGCTAGCTAGAATTTGTCATTCAAAAAATCACAAATTCCCAAAATGCTGAATCGCTGAAAATTGTTAAATAGACATAGGGGATAAATGATATGTATTGAGGTCCCCCATTCGTGGTCTACTGTTGACCCTTCGATCGATTTACACCTATATATATACTAGACTTACCTGGACATGATTATAAAGTAAGCAGTATCTAATAAGCACGTTTACTCACAAGTACAACTATGGGAATTATACAAGTACTACACAAATCTACTAGAAATTGACTGTAAAATTAGAAAAGACTGTAAAATTTAAACTTAAGGTATATGTATTATTTTTATTTTTTACATTTACGTTTTAAGTACCTACATTTATATGAATAGGAAGAAAAAACTAGTATTTAAATTCGTTGATATTAATTTTTTAAAAATGTATGAAATATTTAGCAATACGTATGCTTATATAGAAATATCATTTGTTCCGTTAATTATTATTTGTATAAAATAAAATATTGAAGATACGAGAACAATTTGGAAATTAACGGTTAACCATTTTAGTGAAGATTTCATTTGCAGTGTAGATTTGTGGTTTGG
Source organism: Philaethria dido (assembly GCA_033558755.1). Classification (NCBI taxonomy): domain Eukaryota; kingdom Metazoa; phylum Arthropoda; class Insecta; order Lepidoptera; family Nymphalidae; genus Philaethria; species Philaethria dido. The sequence goes on from JAKGSA010000155.1 coordinate 338,932, forward strand.
ATTATTCATTACCGTTGGAAATAGTAAATTTTAAATTAGTTATTAAGAGGATAATTATTATTAAACATATCTTTAAAAACATTAGACACGATAGGAGTATTTATGGAAATTAAGTTAATTTTAAAAATATGTATTTGATTTTCATCAGTTTTGTTTATTTTGTATTTCATCATCCAGAAATCCAGTCAAGATAAGATGGAAAAATATCCATTTTTCTTTACTGTAGAAACCTAAAACGTAAAACTGGTGGAACTTACAGTTTCGTAGGTAAAGAAATATTCCTAAAAATTAACATTTCAAGGTGAACATGATTTCGAACTCGCTAACGAACTAACCAGGAATAGATTTAGATTTATTTGTCCGCGGTAGAGGTAGGTGCAAGAAGTATAGCGGCGGCGGCAGAAATACATTTATAATCTATTAAATGATTCTCTTTTTTTTAGTACTAGGAACAGTTTATTTTTAGCATGTATTATTAGAAAAAGGAGCAGGTCAGTAGACTTGACTGTTAATGTGCATTTTAAAGGGGCGCCATAAGCTCTTGTGAGGCCCAGTGATTTTAAGGCCCAGGCACCTTCCAAACTGCTCTCGCTGCAACTCATATAGTGAGTTCATGGATTGCGAAAGAATTTCTTTTCTTTAATAGAATAGTTATAGATCAATCTGTTGGCATGAACAATCTTTTTTATCTTTAACATGATCCAGAGTTGTTACATAAATAGTTGGTAGACCTTACGATATATATATCAAATAATATACTTCGCCTAAACAGATCGGACAATTTTTTTTAAAATATTGAAGTAATAATCCAAATCATATGCACATAGATAGTATTTTTTTAACCAAGTGACCAAAAGTAATTACACAAAATAAGCCCTTTCACAACATAAACGTAGATAAAATGAATAAAGTAAAAGCTGATTAGTTATACTCTACAGACACACAAATTTTATTTTATTCAACTCAAATTTAAAAATTTCTAAGACACCTACTGTATATATAAGATTTAATATTGTTTTAAAATACCTATACCTGTTATTACCTTTTACTATGCCTATACCTATTTTAAAATACCTATGCCTATACTTATAGAAATAAAGGTAGTGGTTAGGAGATCAAATTTTACTAGGGGGAATACTCAGAACATTAGTTTCCGCTAAGCAGAACGTAATGCCCCAATTGAGTGAAAAATTAAAACCGTTACAACAATAAATAACTAGATTTTTTATGATCCAGAACCAATAGCTGTATAAATTAAACTAAATACCTTTGGTTTATCATGCACCACTGTGCTAGAAAGTTATGGAATTACGAAATTAATTACATAAGGGGTTAACCTTAATAATGTTCAATTGCTATACGAATATTAGCTGAATTGACTATTTTGATATCTGTTACTTATTTATGGAGTAACGGTATGTAGGTATTATATGATATATATATATATATTATATATAATTATCACAAATATATATCGATATAATATTTTGTTTTATATACAAAACGGGTAGTTCGTGTAATAGCTTCGATTATATGTATTTAATAGCTATTCTGTTTCCTATTATAAGAGAAGAAAACAAACTATTAATTCCATAATAGTCTATTTATTCCATGTATAAACCATGGGGATGCTGGACGCATTGAGTTGCAGAAAGAGGAGCTCGGAGCAGAAACTAGGACTTGCGACTCAAGCGTAAGCTGAAAGGGCTCCTTTAAAATGCATTACCACTGAATTCAACTACCCTCACTTTACCTAACCGAATTTACAGCAAATGCTGCATTTGAAGTACGTTCTAAAAATTAAGTGGTGATAGTTCTAGATAGATCATTTTTATTAATAGATTAAGGACCATTTCACTGTCTTACCTCCTTGGTGAGACACCACCCTGGTGAGTTTGCTGAGTTTTATATGGAGATAAATATAGATATTCGTAACTTTTCCTAATTATTCGTAAATAAAGTCCTCACTTCTAAATATTATATATTCGGACTTCAGTCGAAGTAAAATAAAATTAAATACACTTACTTAACAATACATGAACAGTGCGGTTTAATTGGAGTTGCTCTTATTTTCTTTCTGACATGATACATGCATATTAAAATATATTTTCAATTCAAAATATACATCATTCCTCGAACAAGCTTCATTATAATTATTTTTAAATATTTTAATTGTAGTAATGATTTACAATTTTTGTTAAAACGCAGTATACGCGTAAAGTTACTTCATTCAGTGTTCTCGTTGGTAATAAATAAAGTAATAGGCTTAGAATATTAAATTTACATAGACTTCCTCTAATAACAAATCATTGTTGGATTTACAATCCAGAAACTTGTTTTAAAAGTTGCACTTTTAATATGATTCTTTTCTTCGTAAGAAGTTAGGCAGTAGGCGTAGCACATACGTAGCGCTCATATATTAATATTCCACTACATATGAATTTTTATAAAGGTTTTCGATAAGTACAAATATTTAACTGTCAAACATGATCTTGGAGTTTGAGATGGTATTCAGGGATATTAATTTCTTTCCTTCAAATATCCAACTTGAAGAAATTACGATCACTGATGATAAAGAATCTGACCACTCGTAAAACCTTCAAAAACGCTTAGCAGCAATATTGAAAAAGGTATTGGCACGATTATGAAATGATGATATTCCTATATTAATTTATACCGAGTACAAAGATAATATGACGATTTACGTATGACTGTTTTACCGCAGTGCGTTGCCGAATTAATATGTACGTTGATGATTGTAAAATAATTTGTTTTTAATATCTTATTGAAATAAATGATTTGTAAATTATAATTATTAATATTATGGTTAACTTATATTCCTTACATATATTGAAAAAAAAATATCTTTAATCAAGTCCTCGAAGTTTCTCGAGTATGGCGTATATGTAATGAATATATTATATGAAAAATCAATAATCTCGCGAGCCGGCCTCTGGAATCCATTTATGAAATATACATAAATAGTCCTACGACGACTTTATTTATTTCCCTAGAACAGAAAGGAAGATCAAATAGCCTTTGTCCTCCCCTATTTACTTATTCAAACAAAATTACATATGCCAGCTTCTGGATCGCCATCGCCCGAAATTTTACGCGCTGGAGATAGTGTCATGAATATAAATCTATCGTAAAGACACCAAGGAGAGGCCAGCGCAGTTTACGGCATGACTCACTTTGCATTCTTTGTACAACGGCCCTTTACGGTCGCTTTATGGACTCCAAGTCCTTTGCATAAAGCCTCTGATCTGTGGATCTCGATGTATAAACTCCACGAGTACTGGATTATTTTTGTCACTTTCGTTTTAGTGTACTTCATTATTGAGAACTATTTAAACCCTCTTCCAAACGCGTAAACTTACGGAGACACTATAAAAGTGACAACACACTAAGACTACCTGTCTATTTCTTAGCATAGTCTCTTTTTTAGATGCGCCTTTAATAATTCTAAATAATCAATTTAACTTTCGTATATATTTAACTAAATTCTGCTTAGTTAATATATAAAATATATTATAACACATTTCCATCAGTAGTTACACAATTAATAATAACCTAAATAATTATTGGTACCTATTTAATAAAAGCTTAATTTATATCTTCAGAATTTAGAGGCCATCGTAGCGCACATCGTGGGACAGCGTTTGTTGTTGGTTCGATTTCCAATTAATTTCTCCGCTTTAGCAAGACAGAACGCGGCGGTTAGTTCCGCCACTTATCACGCAATATCTTGAAATCGGTCGGAAAGACGTAAAAGAGTATCTTAACATTAGGTTATCTATAACTACTCTGCTATGCGGGATAAAACGTGAAACTGCTTAGCATCTTGAGAATTAATTTAAAATAAAATTATAAAACTCATAACTGAAACAATAAATTTTTAGATTAAAAAATCTGCATACAAAGGAACCGTTATACAAAAATTAAGTTATTTCCATCTTTAAGCTAATCTCGTACAATTTGCGAAGAATCTATTTCGCAGCTCTCATAAACGCCTGTAGCCGGCACCTCACAATGCTACAATCAGAGCTTATGCATAAATTTGAATTTTCAATTAAGGATACTTTGAAGAAAATTTTATTAGACATAAAGAGAAACCTTTGGTCTCGGAGACGAAATACGAAGGTATTAAATGTTACAGAAAGCTATATGGCGTTTTCTAACAATTATAAATGTACTTTAATTATTATTTATACTATGACGCCTTTTAGCTTTACGGTTTTAGCAGCAAAGTCCATTTCATTCTCTACACGTATTATTAATAACAGTTTTTTTAATATCCAATATTATATATTATATAAACATTTATATTTTTATATTTTTTAAATTAATGAATGCAAAATCTTTTAAATTACAATAATAAAATAATTACATGAAGACGTGACATAATATAGGTCGAGTCCATTACCGGCGTTGTCCGGCCAGCGGCTGCACCCTAAAACGGCTGAAAGGCGTTCGCGAGATATCTTAAATGAGTTTCGTTATCTCCGGCAAAAGAAAATGGGATTAATAGTTAACAGAGATCCCTCCAGGCGCTAAACATCTTTGGCGCTTAAAATAACACTTTTTGGCTTAGATTTGTCTAATGAATTTATATTCCACGTCGACCTATTCACGTAGATTTATACAGAAAAGTAAATTTGCTTTATTGTATCTTGAGAAGTAATCAATATGTAACCATGGAGAGGATAATTACTGATAACTTATTACACTAGGCTCATTAAATTCTATTTAAATTAAGAAATTACATCTTTCATTTTTGATGAGAAACATCTATTGGCGTGGGTTTATACCCACCACGCCAGCCGCCAGTTATAATCTGGATCGTTGACGTGGTGACGTTTGCCGTGAGGATGGTTCATTATACTAAGAATATTTAGGTCTATATAGTCTATCTGTAGATATTTATTACTTTATGGTTCACTAAATTTAATGCCTCAGACCCGAAAAAAACCGTGCAAGAAATTCAGCGCTACTTTTTTGAACTAATTGTTATCAAAAAGGAATTAAAAATGTGTTTTAAGAAATTTATGTATTAAATTAATTTAAATTAAATGTCAGAAGGAAATGAATCAACCTTTTTATTAATTTCTTATAATAAGCAACAACTGTCACAAATGTTCTGATTGGATGGATAACAATAATCCTAGCTAGTGCTAAAATATTTTTTTCTTTTGAATTTCTTTTAATTTTATAATTAATTAATTGACATATATTGTTACTCATACATAATATACGTTAACAGTGTAACATTGATTGTTTCATCTACTGTTCCACGAGTCGCAATGTATACAGATGTGTCTACCTCATATAAACCAACTGCATAAGCAGTCTTTATAATTTTATTAAGAACAAAACAGTAATGCACACAGACAAAATGAACTACTATCATGCTCATTAAATCCAAATTCATTGACTTATAAGCCTTATTTTATTCACCCTAAAAATTCTCAACATTTTTCACTTAATACAAACAGTGATAAAATCTCGGGACGAGGTGAGAGCAATCGGGTATAGTAAACAAATCGCAGTCAAATGATAATTTTGTCAAATATCTGTTTCAATTGGGGCGTCACAATCGCGATTCTCCCTCTTCCGCACATAAATAATCGTCGACGTTTATTTCGGTACGGAAGGTTGATAAGACTAGAGATGCTGTCTTTGTATCTATAAAAGTATTAAGTGCATGGTACTATATAAATACTGTATTTTGTTTAGGAAGTGAGGTTTATAAGAAGATATTCGACTTCCTTTTCTTTGCGGTGGAAGTAAGATTAATGGTTGAATTCATTATATGGAAAAATAATCAGTAACCGACTCGTAGTATTTCGTCTACGGTCCCATAAATAATTAAGACCCGAAGAAAATACCGTAGAGAACAGCACTCTGTTTATTTAAAATATGAAATTCAATACATTTTTAAATACTTTAATCTGGATAATATGGAATGAAAATAATATTAATATACATTACTTTACAGGTACATATTAAACATACGCAGTTTTTATCATAATATGTATGTATGAACAGATAGCTTATATATTATTTAATAGATTATAGTATTGTCTATTTTATGTCATTTATCGTGTATACCACAACAGTTTCTTACAAGAGCTGAAATAATTTTATAAAAGTGCTATATCTTTGCCGGGTCACGTAAGAAGACGCTTCGGTGGAAAATTACATTTTGTTTGGCCACGTTCACAGAGACATGGGACAACTGAGTTAACGAGTGTTCAGGATTCTCCTTAATTCTTTCATATCTCCCGGCTCAAGATGAGAGTTCAGAAATCTTTTAAATCTGTAACTCGGTTATTGTTTCGTAGTCTTTACGATATTGAATAAAACATTGTTTTGAAACTGTTCAGGTAATAATATGTTTTTTCTTGTAATATGTTTTTATATATTATTGTCGAGCTTATTCTAAGTGCAAGACAACAATAGTGACTCAGTATACATGCACTCAACACTTAAAATTTAATTGTTATAAATAATTTTTTTGAAATTAAATTTATGGTGAAAACAAAACTTGTTTATAAATATAAAATATTGACCTAAAGTATATGTATCTTTAATCATTTTACTCAAGTCCCATTGAAGAGGGGAGAAGTAATATCCTGTAATGCCTTGTTTTAATTTCAAACCGTAAATAATAATTTGGTCAATTTTCCCCATAGAATATTTGGTTGCGTGTTCAAAGTTTTTATTACAATTTTATTGTTATTTAGGCGTGTTTGTTCCTTGTTTCAGATTAGATCGGCGGTTTGAACGCAGTCGGGCGCTAATGTGAGTTTTACAAATTTACTTTATTTATGTAAAGAAAATATAATTGAAAATTCTCATTCCCATTCTGCAGACTTAATATGAAAAGTTAGATTCATACATACATGCAGTGTAGAAGGATAAAGTTTCGGGTCCAGTCCATCAACTCGGCGGGTAACGACAAAATCCCCTACGTACGACCAGATACGTTTGCGTAATGCGAAACAAAACTAGAGTGGCGCCAACTTTGTGAAGGGATATTCAACGGAAAGGTACCACTACAGCTACTGCTATAAGCGTTAAGAAACTTTTATGAGCGGCCGAGCCGTTTAACCGCGAGTCAAGAGCTAATCTCACTACCGGCTACAACGACGACGCACCTGAGACGGCCTTTTTATTTCTCTTTCACATTCCCACCTAATTTTAGCCGCAAAGGCTGTCGAGGTGGGCTGAACTTTGTCGGGCATCATAAATTTATTTAACGACCCGAAGGCAATAAGAGGTGGAGTGTAAAAAGAAAAATACGATACCAACGTGCCTAGCCGTTATTGCAATTAAACAGAGGAAGTAAATCTTTCAATACGAGGCTGCCGTTCGCCTCCCGTTTCCTGCCTTAATTTATCGCTTTGTTTTAGTCAGTCGCGCATCCCATTGACGGATTGCGATGTGTTTGATTAAAAAAGGTTAGCTTTTTCAATCATTAGTCGGTGACAAAGGTGTTCCTCGACTTAGGCGAGCATTGTATGTTCCGGGTACTTTGTTATTCTGTACAGATAGAATACGCGTTTTTACTGTTTGTGTATTGTGCAATATACAAATTATTATAATTTTAAAACTGAGGCGATCGCGGTGCAGTGAATCAGCGTCTGAGCCTTGGATATGACTCCCACTAAATTATTTTCATTTCTCCGCTAGGGAAGGGCAAAGAGCGGCATTGGATTCCTCTGCTTAAAACTCAATGTCTCGAATTTAAAAAACTTCTTTTCTTCCTTTCGAAATATTTTTTCCCTCTACATGATTGTATTTAAATCTCCGATTACCTGTTCTCACCCAAAATAAAAACTTCTACTCATTTCAAATATGCTTAAAATTATTATGAAAAATTTTTCATAATAATTAGCTTAAAGGAAATTTAACCACTATCGTCACACACTACGTCCACACAGTCAATTTACTGTATTATGATATTTAATTCAATTATCAATTTAAATTTTATTTCTAGAGACAGTTAAATAAATAAACGCTTTAAGTCGGGACAGCACATTTTACGACATATTATTTAGAAGCGGACTGCCCTACCTGGCCTTTGCCTTATAATTTCGTCGTGAATTTCGTATTCAAAAATTTTCAATATAAATTACCATACCATGAAATACTATTTTTTTAATTACTTTTATCTATTAATTGCATGCCAGTATGTTCAAAGTACTTACTAAATATATATATATATATATATATATATATATATATATATA
>JAKGSA010000155.1:347288-398358 GCA_033558755.1 Philaethria dido
TATATTTTATATGTAAAATAAAGTACAGAAAGTTAAAATTTTAATGAACAATTTCATCATGAAGGTGTAGATGTTGAGTAAAGTTTACAAAAGAGACAACGTTGTATTATAGTGAATTTAAATTGGATGCAAGTTAAAAAATTTGCCATATTGTTTGAATTACTTAATTTTATTTAGCATAAGGTATTCTACTACAAAAAATCCAAGTCTTTATTTCTAAAATTGAACTAAAAATCGCAATACGTAATTTTTTTTTGTATTTTTACATAAAAAGAAAATCGACTTCAAAGAAAATTATCTTATAATCATAATTATTTCTCATTAACTCTATAACTACTCGTCAGACCTTATCCATTTAAATGGGACCATCAGAAACACTAGCTATCATATAAAACTGGTGGCGATGATCATCATAATTTGTTCACCCAGTAAAAAGTTATGTGGTGAAACACAAACAAGAGTTGAGTTGATAACCCCCTCCTTTTCTGAAATCGATTAAAAATTGAATGACAATAAATTACATACAAGTAAATATGTAAATCCACTGAAAGTAATCTGTATATTACAATAACAAATGTATCGATACGTAGCGGCGGAAGTAAACAATTTTGACATAAAAGATGATTACGGCTTTTCAATAATTTTAAATAATACACATAGAAAACAGGCATAGTTATTTAAAAATAGTGTACCTATAAGAGAAAATGCTTAAAAAAAACATCAAAATTGATTAACAATTTCGATCCGTTGTAGCAAGTTTTCTAAAAATCGCGTAATTTTGCGGCAACAGGAAAATGAAGGGACGAGTGTTAAATTCAAATTGCTTAATGGTTCGCAAGCAAGCATTTCATTTTCCATTCGAATTGTCGTGTAATTTAGAGCTTCGTGCGCGTAAACGATGCGCGCTTTTGTTTGTTAAGCCTCAACTCCCATGTACAGTGTACCTCGAAATAAATTGAGATGAACGTCTTCCGAGTATTTACTAACATATTAATTCACTAGTGTATTAAATTTGAGGAGCGTATGTCATTTACTTAACTAAAGTTAAGTTAATTAAATAATGAAATAATTGGAGACATGATATTATAATAAGCTTTACTTCGTATCCCTTTGCTTAGGAACAGGGTAATAGAGTAAATTGACATATTACACTGGGTTCTAAGTATATACATACGTCATATTGTTATTAGTAAAATTTTCTAATAATTAACTTCAATTCATGTATCATGTATTAAATGAAACGAGATCATGATCTTTTTTTTCTTGCATGTTCTTGTTTTTGCTGTATTCTGCATATAGCAGGGTAGGCAGAGGGTACCTGAGAACCTAGTGTTAAGACACTCCGTTTCCCACTTTCCGCCGAATTGAAGCATTGTGACAAAATTGAAAATAATTACATAAATAATGATAAATATGCGTTATAAAAGACACATTCAAAAATATTATCACACGAAACTTCAGAACGTGAAAGAACAATCACGAAACTCTTTGTAACTCCCAAACAAAAGTTTTGCTAAATATTGAAATGACATACTTTAATAAAATGTAAATATAAAGTGGGAGTTGGATAGCAATCATTATCTGTTATTAAGGGTGGTGGATCAACAAAAGTATTTCAATTAGCCGAGTGTACGCGTCCAAGTACATAACAAAGTGTTCAAATATTCATAGCATGCGGTTATCGATTCCACTATATCTGTTAGGGTTGACAGCCTGATTTAAGAACTTTAAATATATGGACTTCGGTTATCTAGCTTCACGCTGTATCCCGTACATAGCAGGGTAGGCGGAGGGAACCAGAGAACTTAGTGTTGAGACACTCCGTTCGTTCTCTTTTTAACATTTCATTTCCAACTTTCGTGTGTTTTAGAAATAATACTCCAAAACTTTATCGATGATATTCGTGAATAAACTAAGCAGTCTCTGCGCTCAGATGTATTTTGTTTGATTAGGATATAATTCGTTGTATTTATACCCATTTACATTATCCCGCTTAGCAGGATAGACAAAGAGAACCTAATATCAAGACACTCCTTTTTCCTTTTGCCGCCTGAATCGACATATTGCTTGTTGAGTGGCGGGCACAAGACTCGATTATCTCATAAAACCAAGACTTATTTAAAACGATATTTAAGACCTGTAAAATATAGTTTTTTTTAAGAACCTAGTGTTAGAACACTCCGTTCTCGTATCATCTGTTCCTCATTGTCCACCGATTGGCATTGCGTGCTGAGTGGAGGAGCTCAACGCCGCGCTTTACCTTGTTACCAGAACGAAATGAATATACTGAATATTACTTACTATAAATATTTAATATTTTCATTTCCTGGAATGGGAATCGAACCTACAGTCAGTCGTGTTAACAGTCGCACGCTTGCTCTACGCCATGGCTAGCCTCAGTTTAGTATTTTTTATAAAACTATTTATTACAAATGTATCATTTACAAACGCTGTCATAAATCAGTTAATGAATATTAAGTACGTAAAGATGTCAACCCTACAATCGTCCGTGTCGTACACCCTACTGAAAGATGCTATCGGTCTCCACACCCATATTATTACAGGCGATGATACCGTGTATGCGTGTCCTAAGAGCAAACACCATTATTATGTTGATCTTTGGACTGCGCTTTGGTTTTACGACTACTGAAACGATTTTAGCGTGTTTTATCAATATTTTGTGTGTTTGTTTAGGTGCTGGCACTTTGTATTGGTAATTTTACATAAAGAGGATTTTATTTTATAAACGGTAATATTTTAGCATCTAGATGACTAGATGACTGGATGAGTACCAGTAAGCAAAATCTAAAAAATATCAATTTTAAAATGTAGAATGTCCAACTTGCTTAAAAAGGGAACTCCGTTCTTCTTTATTTAATCAGGTTGAAGGTGCATCTGTATATTAATTTAAATTTACTTTGCAGTAAATTTTGAACGCAAAAAAATGCTCTCAGAGACGCCTTCTGCTGCTATATTTTTATTATATTACTATTATTCCTTTTGTTTTTGGGTAGCCAAAGGGAACCAGAGAACCTAGTGATAAGACACTCCATTCTCTTTCAACAATTCCGTTCCCTACTTTCCACCGAATTGAGGCATTGCGTGTTGAGTGGCGGAACTCAACGCCGCGCTTTGCCTTGTTACCAAACCCAAGAAATGAAAATACTAAATTTTACATTTCCTGGAGTGGAAATCGAACCCACAACCTGTCGCGCTTACAGTCGCACGCTTGTGCCTTTGCGCCACGACAGGCGTCTATTATTCTTATATACCCTTATTTATTTATTTTGTAACTTCACGCTGTATCCCGCATATAGCAGGGTAGGCAGAGGAAACCTGAGAACCTAGTGTTAAGACAATCCGTTCTCCACTTTCCTTATTTATTTCTCTTGCTTAATAACGATAAGTTATGTCATAATAATATTTGTAATGAATATAATAATTTATTTAAATGCAAACGTAACAAATAATTAATTATTACAATATAGTAATATTACCTTAATTTATGTATACAGATATAATAACATATGCAAGCGCAAGGTATATTGGATGGACTCGATTACAGAAACCGGCCTATTAACGGAGCATATACAAAGCCAGTGCCATTTATGGTCGATTACTTGATTGTCTTTATCAGATTCTAGTTAAGATAATTTACTGATTTCGCATGAATTATATGTACGTATAGGTATATCACTTAATGAGTATCTGTAACAGCCTTAATGTATGTACTATTAGCTTTTCAAGTTACTTTTACCTGCACTATTATGGTTAAGCTTCAAATGTTCATATTTTTTTTTCGTAGTTAGTCGTTCATAGTTCGTAATTCTGACCTACCAGGACGGTGTTACCAGTCCGCAATCACTTTCAGCATTTATACTATAACGATACACTATAAAAAAAGAATGAAAAAACAAATTGTATATACTTCAAATTTAATTTAGTATTTTCCTATTTTACGGTATCCCCAATGTTATATTTAAGAATGTGTCTTTGCTTCCTTGATACGTTTTCCCGCCTAAACTATTCAACCAATCATGACGTCAATTTCATTAAAATTATAGTAAAGAAATGAAAAAAATGTTTAAATTCATGTCCTGGTCCCTTTAAGAAAACTAATTTGAATTTAATTATTCTGCTTACTTTTAAATGATAATTAACAGCAATTTAAGGGTACAAAATTATAAAATTAGTACAAAAAAACATACGCATACTCACCTACCTCTGTTTGTGTTATATTTCTACAAGTTAATTCACTTTTTATTTTACATTCATTGTTACTTAAGTGAACCTTGGCCATATCTATTACAATTCATTTATTGAAATGGAGATCTGGTGACCTGTATCTCGGGTTTCGTACTTATCTCAGGCACCAGCAAACCACAACCTTTTATAATAGCTTGGCTTTATATTATATACCTTGCGTAATTTCTTATTTGTTACTTTGGTTGTGGTTGAAAATAAATATATTATTATTATTGTTACTAATAAAATCGCAGTATAATATATAAAAAAATAATTACAACGATATGTCATTTATCTTATCTATATTAAAATATTTAATTGAACTAGTATCTAAATGTAATGTGTTTTTAACGTACTCGTATTCGTTTTCTCCTCTCATTTTCTGCGTAATTTTACAACGTGATGTGTACAAAATAAATACCTACATCATATTAAATTCACCCGTTTATTTGCACAGTATTATTAATATTAAAGAAACATGCAAATATTATTTAAGCCAAAAACCTCTACGAAATTCGATAGTCATTTAAAGTTACGTCCAAAAATTAAATTAAAATCAACATTCAATAACCTGAAGTTAATTTGAACTGTGACACTGCACAACATGATATAAAGTTATTGCGTTATAATATGCAAATGATGATTTTCGTATGTGTATATGGAAATCTCGCACAGGTGTCTGTTTATCCAACTGATTTAATAACTGGGCTCATCGTGGATCGAATCAACGTATGCGGAATATCAATAGCCTACAACGCATTAGTGCAGTAGACGTATTGCAAACAGGGGGAGGGCTCGAGTTGTGCTTAGAATAATTTTAATTTTCCTCCTCAGTAAAGTGTTTTATATAATTAGACAATATTGTTTTTTTGCTTTATTTGGGTAATTGTTAAATAATGTGAGGTTTTTTTATTAGTCGCAGTAATTTTAGAGATTAAAATGGGCAAAAAGTCGAGGATAGAGTATCTTGGGTTTATCTTTATACCCTATATCTCTGTCAACTTGCGAAAAGAGCGAGAAATTAATAGTTAAATGAAACGAAATGAAAAATATAATAAGAAACAAATTGAATTGAGAAAAAAAATCAAATAAATTCCGTTTAGTTAAAAAAATTGTATTTTTATAAATGTGGACGAAACACAACGTTATATATTTAACGAAAAAAATGTACTTAGTTTAAATAGGAAAACATAAACTTAGAAATATACGTGTCATTTCCGCGCCTATCTCATTCTGCCGTTTTCGCAACTCGCTACATCAAAACTGATAAGGGAAGGGTGAATGCACGAGTGCGCCCAGGTACTGGCGGTAGTGACGAGACGAGTCGATTAACTGAAATGTCCCATACATTTTGATATTATAAAAGAACATTTTTGACTTAAAGCACTTTAACTTTCTGTATAGATATGAAATATCAGATGAGATATTGATGCCCTATATTTACAGACTTATGTATTTAGTAAGTAGTAGTAGTACTATAGGGATAATATAATGTTATAATAACAGTAAAATCGTCGTAGTAACGATTTGATTTTGGTATAATCTTACGCAAGGTTAAAATAATACGCGATGTTTTCCTGGTCTAGTTGTGAAAAATGCGATGTTGGATTTTGCGAGTCAAAAGCAAGTGAAGTAAGTGACGTGTGGAGAAACAAATGTATATGGGTACAAAATATGTTTAGTAATTTTTAAGTAAAATTTTAAACATACAGAAATATTTTATATTTTCAATTTAGAAAATCTACATTAGCCTCTGGATGAGGAAATACAGTTTTTTGCCTCCATACTTTAAATGATACTTTTCATATTTACATTTTTATATGGTCTAAAACCATTGTAGTTCAGCACCGTTTGACTGTAAACGCAATGGTTTTCGATGAGATGTTCTACTGAAGGAGTAATTAAATGTAAAATATTCTTTATTTCTGGGAAACAAAATGTGAACTTGAGTTTTGCGATTTAACACGCAATATCTCTTAACTTTCGGTGTAAAGTGGAATGTAGAAAAGATGAAATGAAATGTCTTTAGCTTAAGTTTTTTAAGCCTGCGTATCTTGCTTTGTACCTCACAAGCGTGAGGTACAAGCTCCTTTATATATATTTAATATAAATAGAACATCTATATTATTACTATCGACGGATAGTTTAACCAACAATTCCTGTGCTGATCTTTAGCAATCTATGGTTGTTTGCAAAATTCGACTTCAAATTTAACTCATCCCTATAAAGGATAGGGGAGCGATGAAGCCTCCGCAGTTCACGAATGCCAACGTGATTAATGGATGCCGAGCGCACGGTAATGATAATGACCGCCCTGACTGAATCATCGGAATCAATGCCGAACTAAAGTGTATGTGGCGATCCGACTACTGTTTCATTACGGTGAGGCGTTTACTTTGCTACATCTTAATGAAAGGGATTAGTAGAGGTTTTGACCGAATATACTGTAATTAACACGGGGTTTTCATTTTTGCACATGACTTTTATTTCGCAGAGTAAACACAGAGAAAATAATTATAATTCACTACGTTGTATCATAAAGAAAAAAGTTGATTGGAAATTATAATTACAAAGAACTTTTATGTCAAAATTTAAACAGGAGTATATATGTACTTCATTACTGAGTAGTTCATTTAATATTGTATTCTAATAATTATCATATTTCAGTTTTGGGAGTAAAAGAAGCCTTTATTTGATAAGTCAAATATATTCCTTATAAGTTAAGACTTATAAGATATGGATGGGAGTGAAATCGCACACTACCGATTAAACTGAAATGTTGCATACAAAAATGGGTTAAATGACAATGTAAGGTTAACAAAGTGCAATGGATCCAAACTTGATGAACACTAAAAGCGTATAATTTATAAGTAAGTATACGTAGTACCTACATAGAGGCATTTAATTTAGTTAATTTATACTACAAACGGATGCACGCAGAGACGTAAATTATAGTTTAATTGACTTTAAAGCAGTACTCGTTTAGCATCTGTAAATGACAACTCTCGGCATTTTTTAGTCGAGGGTAACTGTATCAGCAAAGATAGACCATAGAATAATTAAGGTTGCATATACGTATTCAAACTTTTGAAAATCTGAACTATACCAGTATTATTTATTCACAAAAGTCTTAAAACATTTGTGATGGAAAAGCAAAAATATATTCCCTTATCATTTTCGGTAGCTGCTTACGTATGCCCATTATCGTAGAAACGGCTGAACGCACCCGTCAAAAAAAACAAATGCACATGTTCCTTTGTGCGTGTGCAATTAACGTAGCTTATTCCATTCAATTACATGTGAAGTTATGCAGCGTACGATAAGAGATTGCAGTTTAGATCTATTTGCGACCACCTCAAAAATAGTACATTTTATAATATCTACTAATATTATAAAGGTGTCCCAAAATTAACGCAAGATTTGACTTTGCCGCCATTTGCTATTATATTCATTATTCATTCGCTATTAAAAGACTAAAATGGCATTTTCTATTTAATTCAAATCTTGCGTTAACTTTGGGACACCCTATATATGTGAATGTAAGTTTGTTTGTTACGCTTTCACCTCTAAATTATTCAACCGATTATCATGAAGGTTTGTACACATATTCTAAGAGATATTAAAAAGGATAGGATAATTGGCAGACATGATTTTTTGTCAGAAATTTTGAAAAATAGCTACCTCAAAGCCTTCAACTTAAACGCATACGCGCAGTATCCACTATGGTAAGGACCACGTGAGCAAAGCCGCTGGTAGCAACTAGCTCACTTATAAAGCTAATTAGATAATGTCTACAAATTTGACATTTTTTAATTATTTTACTGTTTCTTTACTTTAAGCAAAGAAATTTAATCTTCTTAAAGTAATTATACAAATTCACGTTTCAAGTTTTTTAAATTCATCTACGAAATGTCGGAGGTCTTGATAACTAAAGTTAAAAGTATGTTTTGTTTTGTTTAATTTATTTTATTACGTATAAAAATACAGTTTTGCATTTCTGTATACATATATATTATTCGCATCTAAATTTAAATTTATTGAAATGGGAAATAAAGTTAAAAAAACACTTATTGGCTATTTTATAAAGTAGGAAAGTAAAATTAGTGGTCGCTTTTAATATTATCTTTACATATGAATAATATTTATATTTATGTACAAACGTATATAGAACGCATGGCTTGGTGGTCAGAGCACTTGGACAGTTTCCAAGAGGTGCGGGTTCGAGCCCCGCTGCGTTCAAATTTCTATACGTTTTCTAAATATGTTTTTCGTTTCCTAAGTGTATAATTAACACTTTAAAACTTCAAAAAAATATATATGAATATACTTGTAGTTTGTGATGTGTGACTAAAATATGTTTACATACATACATAGATACATACATACATAGATTCACGCTGTATCCCGCATATACTGGGCAGGCAGAGGGAACCTAGTGTTAAGACACTCCATTCTCCACTTTCCGCTGAATTGAGGCATTGCGTGCTGAGTGTTGGTACTCAGCGCCGCGCATTGCCTTGTTACCAAACCCAGGAAATGAAAAATTACATTTTCCTGGAGTGGAAATCGAACCCAACTGTCGCGTTTACAGTCGCACGCTTGTGCCTCTGCGCCACGACAGGCGTTAAAATATATTTAAAATTTATTTATATATTATAACATAAAATTTTCTTGTACATATCTAAAAACAACCAAAACTTTGCTTACAGATTATTAATATTAAAATTTAATTTCATGAATATTTTCTTAAACTAATATGAAAATAAGCCACATAATAAGTGTACGTACTCGTATATTGCTTGTAGTAACTTAAATTGTGACCATTTGGAGCGTCCGTTCCATACTCCATAAGTCAGTTAGGTCGGATAAGCCGTAAGTAAATCATCGGACGATGAATGCGCAAAGAGGACGAGAATTGCTGATAACGGTTAAATATGGGGAATCGTTGGACTTTATACACTCAGCTCTAATATTGACCAAATTTTGTTTTATGGGTAGGTATGGCGTTATCAATAATGTTATAGTCACCTTTGTAACAATTGGGTTGTATGGAATCAAAAGCAAATTAATAGATTGAATTAAATTATATTTTGATCTATAAAAATAAAATAACATTCTTAAAGCTTTTCTTTCCGTGTCAAATACGCCAATGTGACCTTGAAGTCTAGGTTAAAATTTTAGATTGGTATCAAATGTGGCAAAAAAGGAAGGTAAAAATCAAACTGGCGTCGTAAATCATGCAAAGTGCGGATTTATGACTTTGATACTATGTGACTCAATTACAATGTATTTTGGCTAAGTTGAGTACAATTTATTTATTGTGAAATGATTTACTACACTATTCTTATTATACACTATTCATATATTATAATAGATATTATATGATAACGCCTGTCGTGGCGCAGAGGCACAAGCGTGCGACTGTAAACGCGACAGGTTGTGGGTTCGATTCCCACTCCAGGAAATGTTAGTATTTTCATTTCCTGGGTTTGGTAACAAGACAAAGCGCGGCGTTGAGTTCCCTCACTCAACACGCAACGCCTCAATTCGGCGGAAAGTGGGGAACGGAATTGTTGAAAAAGAATGGAGTGTCTTAACACTAGGTTCTCTGGTTCCTTCTGCCTGCCCTGCTATATGCGGGATACAGCGTGAAGTTAAAAAAAAAATTAAATAAAAAAAATTATATGATCAGAGGAAGTAGTCAATTTTAAAAACATTATATAAAAAAAATGGATATTTACATTCCATATGTATTATACCATTAAGTGTTTTCCCTTGTTGCATTCTACAATTAAATATCAGTCCTACGGTCACGTATCAATAACAATAATGGCATTATTCCTAGAAGCCTATCATAGTAATTGGCTCAATATCCAAACTCGATTAAAATAGAAATATACATCGAATCGGAATTGGTCCGCTAACTGCTAAATAGCGTGTGACTAATGACGAACAAAAAGGATCGTACCTTGTACCTCCTTTATTGCACTCGTTGATGCATGTTTAACCATTCGTAAACTGAATATCCATTTAAACAAAAAATTATAATTTATTAGTTTGGTATTGCGTTTTTTTTAGTGTCACGCATATCTGATAATAGGTATAGAGGATTTATTGTAAAGACACTTTGTTCTCCATTTTCTACCTATTCCTTTGTTATGGCTTGTTGAGAGGTGGAATTTAACTGCAAGTTTTATCTTACGATAAAGTCAAACACGATCCCACAGCGCCATGTGTCTTTTGTATAATATAAATGAATATATTTATCACAAAAAAGAATAAATGTACGTCATATCACATATTTATAATATTTTTAGTACTAATATACTCTAGTGGGGAAATTAAAGCATCACAAAAAATCTCCAAATATTTTGAGGTCATTCAAGTGGATGTATTTCCCTCAAAAATGCTCGTACTGAAATTCTAAAAAAAAGCATTTTAAAACTTAGTTTCTAGTTTCGAGATCTGAAGATGAACATATTTTTCAAGCAACGTGTTCCGCACAATCCTAACGAATACCGAAAATTTTTCTATATTATACAGCCACTTGAAAAACCTACACGGTTTTTCAAATTCCTTTAATTTTTTCCACTAGTATAGCACTCTTTTTCTATATCTAACAAAGGTTTAAAATTTTACTAGCCAGGACAGATAGACAAAGTGAGTAGATTTACGCATTTTATCAAGCAATATCCTATTCTCTTGTTGAATTCTTCGAGTTATTGACAAACATATAAGAAAGTTTTTTTTAATTTAAAAATAAATATGGGAATAGATGCTACGTATCTACTATTTAAAAAAAACGTTAGGGTGCAATTATTACAAAGTTAATATAAAATTATGATTAAAATTGGTAAATGAAAGAAGTTCGGAAGTTAAACAAAACTACATTTCGTTTAATATATTGTCTGTAATGGACAAGTTTTCGTATTAGCTGTTGTGTTTATGGGTCGTTTGCATGCGACTGTCGACTATCATACTATACTGTGGTTTGAACTTTTGAAGTTAGCACCAATGTTCCAAACTGTCCTGAGATACAATACTCTTTACATTGTTAGCGTAAAATAAAATTAATGACTTAGTTTTATATCCTTAATATGGAAAAAATATATATTTTAACCACGTAATATTGTTTTTACTTAAAAATATAAATATTACACTAAATTGCTGTAAATTCTTTATGTCCAAAGGCTACTAATACAGAAAATTCTTTTATTTTAACTTATTTTAGTTCTCTCATTAACAGGCTCGTTTGTCAGTTAATTTGTAAAATTTCTGATACGAAAGTTATAGGTTTAATGCGTCAATAAGTCCAAAATTAATACTATTAATCCTATGTGTACTCGCATATATGTTCATCTAGAAGGTCTAGGAGATGTGTAAAATACGCATTGCCTTAGCAACGTGTATGGCACTCTATATAAAAGTATATGTCAGATATGTCCATAGTTTGTATAGAGAAGAAAATAATTATAAATAAAAATATATAATAATAATACACTACCTTTACTTGACTATATAGCTTATATTTTTCGTATAAAGAAATCCAAAGTTTATCCTTCATGTATTCATTATGATTGCATCTAAGCGTTTATCAATTCTCTGGTATCACAACTAAAAGTCTTTCTATGAGAAAAGATAGTTCGTTTTATATGAAAACAAGTGGATTTTCTATTATATCTAAAACCTACAAAGATAATATTCATATAAGCATCATACATTGCCTTGGAAATTTACCGTTGCAATATATTATGCCGCATATTGCTATTTTATCATAAACTTAATCACGTTCTATATAAAATTGGATTGCTTTTGATAATATTTTTAAAGTAGTGGATTGTAAATTATGGGCTTCACTGTGATTTACCGCTTCGGGGACCCTTGTTTTGGATGCACGTTTTGGTCAGTGCTGAAAAAACATTCGATAGTGGCCACCTATTTTTATTTACTCTACTTGAATTTTTTATTTAGTTAACTTTAAAAATAATAATGTTATTTTATTTTAAAATTATGAATGACACTATTGCGAAAATGGGACGAGTCTCACAGTATTAGTTGTGAGTTCAAATCCTAAGTTGTGTTTATGGTATAGGTTTTTGCGTAATTAGGCAAGTTATGTATGTAGGGAAACGTGATGAACGTTAAACCATATATTGTTTTTTTTTAAATAAAGTAGAATATATACAACAAATAGATTTATAACTATGTTGGTACCTAGTTTCTATTTACCTACCCCATAAGACGGATGCATGAATAAAAAAACTCAAAAAATGCATATAAAAAAATGGATATGCGTGTAATATTTAAACCGTACCTTAATATTTACGATAATTCCAAAATATTGATAAAAAAAGCATTATACACGTGTATAGCTTCGTGCTTCATGAATCGAAACCAATAACTGTTTTTCATATCATCACCCACAATCGCAGGGGTTGGTTGCGTGAACATTTCAGCCGCGTATCATGCACGTAACTCACTTTCATTATGTTGATGCACTTTATGGTAACATTCCATTAAATGGAAATTGTTAGCTTACTTTAATTGTGATCTATTTTTTTGTATCTTTTACTTAGGATTAGGAGTCTATTAAGAAGTTTATGCAGTCTTATTTTTAAATGAAACAAAAAAATCGACTAAATAAATTCTTTAAATTTAGAACAATTTACAAATAAAGTAAGCTATAAAAGCTAGTTATGTGTTATACATTTCAAATGTGCTAATTAAGTCCTTTCATTTGACACGGTACCCATAAACATTTTTTTTATATTTATTCATGACATAATTGCCTCTAGAGGACGCCATATTGAATTAAAAGTGACATCACATATCTAAGAACACTTGGAGTATCAATACCTTTTTAATGTCACCTTAATTATATCATTCGGTCCAGGGGTTTGGAAGATATGAGGTAACAAACATACATGACACGCGCGAAAAACATAACTCTCCTCTGACAGTTGGGTCAAAAGTAACTTCACGCTTTATCGCATAGCAGGGTAGTCGAAGAGACCCTAATGTTAAGACACTCCGTTTGCTGTTTTCTGACCGATTATGAGACTGCTGGTGGCTAAACTCAATATCGCCCTTTATCTTCAGTCTCGTTTTTAATATTTATTTATTTGTAATAAAAATATATGTATTTTGAAGGCTAGATTTTTTAATTAAATATATTCAAATAAGTTTTTACTCGCGATTCGCCTATAGCGTCCCACAGCAAAATATAACAGTAATAGTAAATATATAGGTATGCTACTATTATATATAATGGTAACGCAATGGATTCTGCCGTATTCTTATCGCTTGATCGCACGCATTTATCCAGTCAATTTTTTCGTGTTATCAAAATAGCTTCCTTAGTACGTAAAAAATGTATAGGCAGGTACTTCTCTGAAATTTTATGGTTATAGTGCACTCTCTCTTAGTTTTTTTTTTATTTTATACTTATATATTTTTTATTATGACATTATTGACTTTATTATAAAAAAATATCATATTTATGCTTATTATAAAATTAACAATCTCTCTCGTGTTAAGCCTCGTTAGACTCTTTAGACTCGTGTTAAGCCAAATCCCAGGTATGAATAAAATGCATTGTTGGTTCATTTTCATTTTCAAAACTTCTTTATTAATATAAATATAAGTTACAATACAAGTGTTTACACGATAGGTATTGTTAATATCTAATGTGACATAAATTTTACTTATTCAGGCTAATTTCGTCTATGTAAGCTAATAGGATACAGTTTAACAAATATCTTATCACAACTTATCATTAAAACATATTACATGGTGTAAAACAGAGAATAAAATATATCATCGTTAGTTAATTTCTTCAAAAACAAGAAAATATTTTAATACAAATATTCTACTAAATTAATTTGAATCTACCGCAATCAATCAGGCGTATCTAAGCGCTAAACGATAGCTAATATTACGTACTCATTTGTTAGCACATTACACCACCCTGTTTGATGAAAACGGTAAACAATATATAATACATTGTCTAAATACTGTTATAAACCTCCAAAAATATTTATTGCCCATGTATTTCCAATTCCACACATCCACGTAAACCATTGATTAATGAAATGATGACCACAAACACCAAAATATAATTTAGCACGAAGCAAACACCGATGAATTTGTTTATGATCGGATCCAATCACTTAATTAAAACGTTACTAGTATCTAATATTGAGAGGGTATTGCAAATATAGGGAATATGCAGGATGGACTATCAGTTTGCGGAGTATGTAGTCAATAGTGGAATAACGGACATAGCGATATACCACTGGCATCGATAAATTAAATTGCACCCACCGCAAGCTCCTATTTTGATAATCGCTAAATAATCGACAACGCGCCTAACAGCTTAGCAGCTTTAGGGACAGACGGGGATGTTAATAGTCCTAATTTATGCGGACATGTATCAGCTGCAAGCTTTTAATAGATTTCGGTGCACTGTATGTGAACTTGGACATTGTCTTAGTTAATTTTAGGATTGCTATAATAAATTAATTACATATTTATTGTCTAAAATATTGAATCTATCAAAATTTTTAACTTAATCTAGTAATATTATTTTTAAGATAAGTAATATACAAAATAAATAGTCGATTTCTTTATAAAATTTAAATACATATTTGCTAAGTAAGAGAATTCTGACTCCACACATAAGTTTTCACTATTTATATATAAGTAATTTAGTGGAGGCGGCCGTAAGACGAAATTTTAGCAGGTTAAGTGAACTTTGACTATTTAAACGACGCGACGCCGCTGAAGTACACAAATATCGTCACATCGATAGTTTAAAAATGTAAATAAATAGTATAAGTGGGGAACGGATCTGTTGAAAGAGAACGGAGTATCACTACTGAGTAACACTAGGATCTCAGGTTCCCTCTGCCTACCCTACTATATAAAAAAAAAACTTAAAATAACTTTTCCATCAATCCACTATTGATAAATTGTATAAAAATCATACAATAGTTTTGAGATTAGTCTAACAAACAGACTCAATATGTCAAGGGGTTTTAATTTATAACATGTAGAAATGCTAATATTTGTATTAAAAACAGTGTAAGTAAAAATAAAGGGTAAGTCATATATATGCTAGTATATTTACAATGTAAATCGAAATACGCAAACATAACGTCAACATGGTGCAAACTGTGAAACAAAGAAAAGCGCAAGCCCCTTAAGTGAATGTAGTACCGAGTACGAGGATCACTAATATCGCGAGAACGAATCGCAACCCCTTATCTCGGCGGTGCGCACGTGTGAATCCCGTTCAATTTTAATTTCATGCTCAAACAATGACGCTATCGAGCCGGCTATTATTTTGTATCGTCGAGGGTTCACTTCATCTAAATCCACCAGATAAGCCTCGGGCTCTTTGTCGCCGTCTACACTGATGGCTAATTCGAGGACATGGCTTCGTTCGGGACCTCTCAATGGCCACTTTTAATTTGTCATTAGAATATCTCCTTGTTTATAGCGAGGTACGTTATCTCATCCTCTTGTTCGACTATCTGGGCTTTCATATGTTTAATTAAATCTATAATGGTGTTTGTTTAATAATGTTCACTAACGAATGTTTCAATTTAGAAAGTAATATTAGATAATATCTATTGAAATAAGCTCTTCTTAGTTAGTATAGATGTTTAGATATCCTGGAAATAATTGCATTATAAAATTGAACTAGTAATTAAAATAATATATTTGTGTTTCAGCTTGAATTTCAAAATTAAAATTTGAATATGTTACTCACTTATTTACTCACTCAGCACGCAATACCTTAATTCAGCGGAAAGTGGGGAACGGAGTGTCTTAACACTAGGTTCTCAGGCTCCCTCTACCTACCCTGCTATATGCGGGATACAGTGTGAACTTAAAAAAAAATTAAGAATATATTTATTACTTACAAAATATTAGCACTATAGAAGTGTTCATAAATACTTTGGCAAAACTTTTAAAGTTTGTACAATTTTAACTAAACTAAATTATAATATTTTCATATTTCATAAACTAAAATATAAAGTATTTATTTATTCAAAACTCATTTATGAATCTATTTTACATCTATTTCGTTCATTTATGAATAGGTAAATAAGTAAACACCTACACATATATGTGTAAAATTTTAATTAATTTGCTGAACCTAAATTAACGAGTGCGCGTATAGAAATAGAAGGGTAGAGTACTATGAACACAATATTAAATCTCTAAGTGTTTTGATGAACACACAGGGGGGTTTGATGGCCAGTGGTGTATTGGAGGTTGCATGTTTGACTAGGCCCAGACGGTTATGTAAAACAATTTTAATATATTCTTAATGAAAAACTTTAAAATGAAAAAAGGTTATTTTTTTGTATATCATTAGACATAAATCATATACTGTAGCTTGCTCATTAGAAAAATGTTTATCATTTTATTTTAAGTAGGATCTATATATTAATACGTGAAGGAAAAATTTTGGATCCCTTTTTACGAAAACTACACGGACGGAGGAGCATGAAATTTGGCACACTTATAGTTTACATAGAGAAGAAGTGTAGAATGCTTATATTTTTTTTAAATAATGCATAAAAAGTATATTAAATTAATAAAATAATTGTTACACCATGGTTTGAAATCCATGTTTATATAAAGTGACATATACGTCACTACGCAATGCGTTGTTAACGCATTCACGGTGACACCAGTATAAGTAAAAACACGTATTTATGGTGTCTAATAAAACAATAATAAATAGCCCTTTCTTTATTACATATGTTAGATTGATATAATTTATCGAGAAATTTACTTATTTATAACTTCTACCTGTGCCCTTAAAAGGTAGATAACCTATAAGTCACAAGCATATAAAAAACATTGAAAAATTCTTTTCACTTTAATCGAAATAGCAGTGAAGCGCCGAGCATTTTTAGTTCAGCTATCTAAATCATGTTTGATTTCAATTAACCGTCCAGACACCGGACAGATGAATAGAAATCTCAGATTAAACAATGTTCCAAAATGGCATCAATGGCAGTATTTCGACTGACGTAGAAAGGTAAAAGGACAAAGTTTACTATTTATAATTCTCGCCTTGTATTGAAAAACTATGCTTGTAATAAGTTGATATCTGAATAATATAATTTTTAATTTTATAATCGCATATATATGAAATCATCAATAAAGCAAATGATTTTAGGCAATAAGCTAATTTAGAATTAATTATTTTGAACATTTGTTATTTTCAATATTTTGAAAAATTACTTTCCCTACTTTGAAAGTATTTGGTGGAAATAATACCACAATTTATTTAACCGAAAATAACTTTAAATAAAAACATTTATCCGATTACTTTTTCCAACTATGTAATAATTGCGTCAATAAACGTATATAAAAAATATATCACAAGAGAGACGCAGTGTCACTTATTCCGCTTTTCGACCAATGTAGCGATTTTGTGTACAGTGTGGCGGAACGCCGCGCTTTATGGCCTAGAAAAATTAAAATAATTTAAATGTGATGATACCCCAGGAATGAAACCCATAATAATCGTGGTTAGAGTGAGACGCTCTCCTACAGCGCTATGGTGGTTTTATATATTAAGTTAATTTTTTCCCATCAAGATAGGGTACGTATTCACCCACGTTGTAATGGCGTAACTTCTAATAAGAAAACTTGTAATAGAACCTTTGAAGTCGGTTCGAGAACGATATTTTACTAATGTAGTTAAAGTACTTGGTATGTAATAATACGCACGCTTTTAGTTATTCATGCTATGTATTTTTGATAATGAAATAAGTTTATATATAAGACATTTTTAATTTTAATTTAAATATACATAAAAATTGTTTTTTCACGTTTAGAAATTTATATGAAATTTTCGCCCCCGGGGGTGAGGAAATCTTAAAGAGAACAGAGTGCCTTGACACTAGGTTCTCAGGTTCTTAGGTAATACCCCGTCAACCTAAAAAAAACATTTACACCAGAATATAATATGGCAAACAATATTAAAATAGTTTGAATATTTTTTTCATTTTGTTACATTTACTATGTGTATACTAGAGTTTTAAATTATTGACTAACTTACAAAAAAAACGACATTTTCTTTAAGTCTATTATTCAACATAAACGTATTTATACATAATGCTCCAATTTTTACAAACGCAAATTCATATAAATAAAATATACGCGTGCTACATTATTTTTCAGGGTAAAGTAAAATGAAAAACAAAGCTTCCGTTCATAATTTTTCGTAAATTTCAACTCGTATTTATTGGTACAGTAAACAAAATAAACCCATTTATGTAAATAAGTAACACGTACCCAGTACTGCAACTCAGTTATCAGCTCCACCCGATGATGGAAATTCTTGTTTGCATTATCTCAATTAAGACTACGTTTTGCTTTGCGCTTCCGAAAACACCACTTTGAAAATTTTGTTTACTCCGTAATGAATAACAAATCCAAACATTACGCAAAACCATTGTGCTAAATTAATGTGATAAATCGACACTGATGAGTTTCTGTTTTTAATCAATTTTACATATTTGGTGATTAAATTATAATCCACTGATATTTAATTATGCGGTCTTAATGGATTTGACCTTACGCTCAGTTATTTACATATACTGATTTGTATTTATATTTCAGCTATGTTTTTATTTAATTCATATAAATAAAAGTACAACATGGTCCAAGTCATATTTTAGAGATCATATATTATATTTAAAATATCAACTTGTTTGATTAAACCAAACGCTATGGGTTCCGCCATCGAGTACACAATAGCATCTTAAGCAAAGAACATAGAGAGCATAATAAATAACTGAAAAATAATGTAATTCTATCACTTCTTTACCATATCGGCGATACCTATCTAAGTGATATGAAACGAAACGGGAGTTCATATTAACATTCAATATAATTTGTACGTTATGTTACCTTTTTATCCTAACATGTTATTCCTAAATCCTAACGAACAAAAAAGGCGAATTGACAAAGCTACCTCTATCCATGGAATGATTATTGTAAATTTCTTAAATTTCCTTTATATATTCGACCCCATTTATTTTCAAATATTAGTAATAATTACAATTTCATCAGTTTTAATCATTTTAAGTTAATATTTTATAATACAAGAAAATAAAAGATAGCCTAACTGTATCATTATTATTAAATTCATAAGAAAACATGTATTTTTTTAAAAGAAAGAATGTAACTTTTTTTCCATTAAAAGAGAATAATTCACTGGAATCTTTCAAAAATATAAAAAAATATAATAAAATTAATATATTTGCATCGCAATTTGTCTATAAGTAGATAAAAGTGCAACGTAAGTTTCTGAGGGAATCGAGTACAGTTGGCACCGCCTGGAGATCCGTTAATTAAAATCAAACAGAAGTGAGATTAGACGTCATTGCGGTCACATTACATTGAATAGCACTTATCCCCACATCGAGTATATATATTTTTTATTTTTCAATTTTTACTTCGATGTCCTTTATGTGGTGAGCTCAGAGGATTTATTGAAGCTTTTTGTTTGCTTCAGTTTTGACATATTTATTTGCATAATATGACATATCAGTGACATGAGAAATATAAGAGAATAAGTTGATTATTCAGATGATATAAAATGTTTTCAGTCAATATAGGGGGAGTCCGGGAAACTTAAATCGCTTTTTATATAAAGTATCTTAGTAGTTTTCTTAAAAATAAAGTATAGAGATTCAGCAATAAAAAAAATAATACTTTATTGAAGTTTACTTTGTGTACCATTACTTTTTAAATATTAAAATGCTGTAAGATTATATACATATATTAATAAAAATGAAATATGTATTACTCTTCAGCCCTAGGATCACTTGAACCGGGGCCTAGGAAAAGCTGGCTATTGCATCTTATCGAAGAAAAAAAAACAATAGAGCTTCAATGACAAATTTATTATATTAAGTATCACAAAATTAAGTTATTAAAAGTCTATAGTTATTGTACTTCTTACAAAGAAAAAAATACATAAATAATATTCTTAAATCCTAAATCTACAATTAACATATTATTTGAACATGAAAACGTCCAACCGCTTGGGTTAGCGTCTTTAGATGATCCTTTTGAACCTTTCGATACCAAATGTTACTATCTCTTAAATATCTACCTCTAGCAAAGATAAAGAACAAATCGTGATGATGGCACCTCTATCTGTTTGTTTTGGTTACGTGTGGTTGCTAAAATAGCACGGTTTTAATCTCAAAACTACTAAAAAGATTAAAATTTACTCCTCAGTATTAAAAACTATATAAAATTTTACTTTTTCACGACCTGCCAAAGTTCGCGTGAACATTTTTTTTTTGAGTAAAAGTCATGTTTTGATAGGTGGTTCGAATCTTCAATATATAATATGGGCAAGTCTTCTTGTCTCCCCCTACTCGTAAAATTGATTTCTATCACTAAATTTATTAATGATTTATTTATAATGAAATATTTTGATTAGACATCAGAATTGTTTACCAAAGTTTCCATCTCATACACCAAACATCTTCATCCTCAGCGACAAAATATTAGCCCATAATGCATATCGTTTCTTACATAGCAAAAGGGATACTATAAACCATTTTGGTTATAGAAGATAAGAGTAAAAATATATTGTGGATATAATAGATACCTGCAGCATTTATATGGATTAAGAAGAATAGAACCGTAATTGAAATCAAACAGAGATTAGATGTGATAGCGGTTGCATTATTCTTCGGTGAACTTATCTAATTTTGTAGTAGAGCTTGTTTACACTGTAATATTCTTGTTAAATTGAAAATTATCTTGTTTGAGCTACAGTTTCATAATAGGAACATTGTATGAACTGCTCTTATACTGGAGGGAATAGAGGACATCATACCTTATTGCCTACAATTTTTTCTTCATCTATACTTAAACAATAGCTACAATTGCAACGCTTCAATAGGGCGCCTAGATGAAAGCCTTCTTAAGAAAATAACGATAAATAAAAAAAATACAATTTCCTGCTCAGTTATTTGAAAATAAATGGCCTACTCATCCATTTATTAAATATAAAATATCTGTATACATTTTTCCGCAGCTTCACGCTTTATCCCATATAGTACGATAGTCAAGAAGCTCGTATAGACAAGACACTCCGTTCATTTACCCCCTTTACCCCAGAACTCAACGCCGCGGTTTGCCTTACCAGAGCGAAGAAATGAAAATAATTTATATACAATCATTCTTCCGAGTGGAAATCGAACCCAGAACCAATCGCGCTTACAGTCAGTCGCTGTACCACTGCACCTCGATAGTTTCCAATTATATATAATATATATACAAAATTTTAATATTACCAACATATTTTATGTATACACAGCTAATGCTACGAAGCTCGCGTTAATTGAAATCAAATAGATATTACCCGTCGGATGATAGCGCATCAGGGAAGTTATGTTCTAAAACTTAGTGGTGCACTTTACAATATTCAATTAATCTCACCGATATTTTACACTTACACTGAAGTATATTCGATATATAAGCGTTATATTTTTTTAAAGCATGATTTTATTTTTATGATAATAATAACAGATTAATATTGCTTAAAAATTGACACTTTTTTAATTGATTTTTATTTAATCTTTTTAAATATACTCGTATTTAGCAGAATAAGAAAATATAAAAATATCTCGCTTTTTGGACACTTTCAGTTAACTGATTTTCATTATTAATGATGTCTTTATTTTTAAATTAAATTTAAAAACGTTAACGCTTATGAAATCTTTATTTTATTTATATAACATAATATAATCAAAAGTATATTTTTAGTACCTCTAAAATTTTTTTGTTAAATATTGTCCAGTACAGTCCAGTAATGCATTTATTTAATTTAAAATATATATCTCCTATAAATATTAAAAGAAACGCCATACTAATTAATATCAATTTCACTTTTTTTTTTCACAACATTTAATTAAACTTCCCTATGTTGTTGATATTTAAAAATGTCGAATGTCCATTACCCCATGTACAAATTTCGATGTTGTATTTTTAAAAACATCTACGTAATTATAAAAAACGACCGCCAGAAGCAAGCATTGTATACAAACTTTAAAAATTAGAAACATTTGATGACTGTAAATGAAATGAATGAAGTAAACGTAACCAATTACTAGATACCCTTACAATATTTCCAGCAATTTTCGTCCCTTTACGATACTTTAGATTCGTTTCAGGCTAAAATTTAATATCGGTACGTGTACTCCGGTCATTAAGCGGAATTAAAATAAAATAAATTTCATTTCTCCATAAGTTACTGTGGGTTTCGCAACACATTCGGACATTTCATTTTGTTAGCTTTTATGGGGAAGATTATTTTGGTGTTTTTTGTAATACATAAACATTGAAGTAGCATTTTTTTTTTGCTTCAAGAAATAATTGTTTTATTTTTTGTTCTAATTTACCAATATAAATATTTGTAATTATCTATTTATATGTTATAAATAAAATATAAGGCAAACATCATCATTTAAATTATTTTCACTTGCCTCGTCTTTTACGACAAAGTGCAGCGTTGAGCTCCGCTATACAGCACACAATGTGTCGAATTCGTTCGCAGAGTAGAGAACGGAGTGTCTTGACAATAGATTTTCTTTATATACCCCGTTATGAGCGAACAACTCATGAATCTGAAGGATAAACGTGAAGAACTAGATAAAAAATAAGTATAGTAATTTTATAATAATTACATACATACGAAGTATATGCAAATAGAAAATAAGAAGTAAACTTAGTTTACCCCCGAATACTCCACCAAATTAGGAAGATATCTTTGAGAGTATAAAATATTTGGTTCTGCATACTGTTTTCCAATTCGGCTATAATTATTTTACGCACATCGTAGAATCATATGTCAAACATAAATTACTACAAAAATTTTATACCGCCCTGTAGCTGCATCTGAATTTATTACTGAGTCGTAACTCAAATAAGTGAATTCGCTTTTATGTAGGAAAAACTTAGGAAACTTTGAAATTGGTTGAAACCGAACAATGGCTCTTCGACAATGCCGGTCACGTTTTGTCGCCTTAAAAATACGACGCTTAAATCCATAAAGTACCCCAAGTATTACTATTCCTTCTTAGCACTTCCTTTGAACGACACAATATTATAATATTAGATTTTTTTCCATGCTAAATATCCATAACTTTCAATAACATGATGAACTTAATACGTTCTCACTGAAAGCAATTTTATGGCACGCAATTTTGAGTTCATTTTTCAAAAGAAGTACCTTAAAATTTCATATAGAAAACAAGCCTCTTTTATTTTGAAAATTCGTTCGCTTTCACATAATAAGCTTAATAGCATAAATTATAAGTTATAGCTTAATAAAATATAAATTATTTATCATACAAATTTTCTGAGATTCATTGCACATTACCACAGATACGAATGAAGATTTTAAAACCAGTCACTTCTAAACTTCTCTTCATCATCCATAACTTAAAAATTTCTAAATTAATGCTGAATTTTTATAAAATAATCTTTAAAGTGAATGGAATTTTTGCACAAACAAGTGCAAAAATGAATCATGATAGCATGTGAGGTAAACACGCGAACCTTTAATTATAAGATTATAGAATAAAAAAGACATTTTTGAGCGACATTTAAGCTATTCATATATATTCGAACCTTCTGATTTCCTTACTTAATACGTCACAAATGAGGTATTAAATACATGCGTCTGATATAATTTATTACTCGTTATAATTAATTAAACTTTAAATACGAATATTTCCTCCGTTAAAAAATTAAAAATACATATTTCATGTAACGGTATTCCCTTATTATGAACACTAATTCATTAGACAGTGGTCTGAAAAAACCGTATGATAAACCCTAGAGGCCCGAAGAATGGATGAAGACAAAATGCATCTGAAGCCATTAGTATAATAGCATTGATGTCCATAAACAACGCATATTAGAAATGAATTATTTTGTATTACAAGACGAATATCCAATTAATTAAGATATTAAAACAATTTGGATTCCTCAATACTAGAACTCAATATTATGCATATATTTAGTTCGTATGTAGAGATTTCCTATGTGATTTACTGCCCTGAAAATTGTTGCTGAAAATTGTTGAACCCCGCAAAATTGTTGCATTTTAAAACTTATATGTATGTTCTACAACTGTTTTACTTTCTGCTTTAATTATTTTTTCGTAAATATATTCAATTTACAGACACGCAGCATACTGTATCTAGACAGACAGACATGGTAGTATGTGTATTTGTTTTATTAATTTAATCTATTTTTATTAAATTAATATAAATGAAAATGGTATTTTGCACTTTTTCTCTATATAAACTTTAACAGTGCCAAATTTCATACCAGGAGTATGAAATTTGGCACAGTTAAAGTTTATATTCGTCCGCAAAATTTTTGTAAAAAGGGATACAAAGATTTTCCTTTCTCGTATTAATACAATAGTGATAGAAATTTCTACTACGAAAATGTCCAACCTGATTACCAATCAGGTCAATTGCTAATGCAAATATATACGTATTACGAATGTTATCACAAAACGTTGAATGCTCAATAGTTAGTTCAAGCTATTTGCTTGACACAGTACTTATAAATTATGAGTGGAAAGCATTATCCTAGCTTCCATAACACAAGTACAGTTCTATACCCAAAAATCCCAGTAATGTCATTAATCATCTTTGAAATTCAATACATTGACACGCGGGCGGCCATTACGGAATACCATGGATTTTATGATGTTTCAATTTCTATAGACATGAGCGGGAATTATTGGAATAACAACGCTTAGGCATTCAGATGAGCAGACTGTTATTTGTGCGAATCTACTGGATATTTATTGTGAAACTTTATTTATAAAAGTTAAGGATCACTTAAGCTAATTGGCATATTTCCAACTGATTTTTTTTACGTCTATTAAAATAAAATGTAGTAAATCTTAGTTTATTTTTATCTAAATGCGTCTGTCGTAGTTTTATGAAATGAGCAGAGAGTTCTCTGGAATATTATGATTTTATAAAAAAAATAATTATATGAAAAAAAAAACGAAACAATTATAAAACTCGATATTTCGATATTATTAAAATAGGAACATTAATCTTTCTTCTTATTTAACGTACTATCATAAAGATTTAACAATTTACTTAAAACAAATATGTAAAATTGTATGGAGGACGTGGCTTAGGCATTTTTCGCCAACCTTATTTCACACTATACGCACATGGCAGTGTATCTCATCAGATTTCTTAACACAGCAAATATTCTCGCAAACAATGAGCTTTAAGCGAATATCATTTTCATAAGGAAAAATGGATTTGCTTTTTATAAGAAAACGAATATATTCTAACAGACTTGTTTATTTAAATCCTTTGTATTAAAGAAGTCTTAAGATTTCTACATTTTCATGTTTTTATGTTAATATTCTTATATATATTCTCAATATAAAAAGTAAAATACTGGAAGAAATATAATTCGCAACAATATCTTTAATTTGCTACCGAAGTTTACTTATAAATCTATCACTTTGTATTTATTACAAAAACAAATTATTTTTCGTCCTTAATCAATTGTAAACAAAGTACCTACTGATGTATTCTATTCCAACTTTTTTTTTCGCATAGAGTTAAAATTGGGTGAATACCTAATTAATAAATAATAACAATATTTTTTTATCCAAGATATGGCGGTCAGTACGAAGGTAAATATATGAAAAAGTTCTTTTTTTATATTATTAGGTTTTAGATATCACCAATTTTATTAACCAAAATAAAAACTTTGCGTATTATAATATGAGTATGTCTATTTATATAAAAAAATGTTAATATCATATCAACGTAAATTATTATATTTAGATTGATCAACTCTTATCGTTAACAATGCATTAAAATTTTAATTTTCACTAGAATTATTCATAATTTAAATTCTTGCTATGAGGATGGCTTAGTTTCAGAATTTTCTAATAATATGGCGGCAGTCTATCGTTCAGGTCACATAGCGGGTGTCTCTATATTTCATACTTGGACGGAGAATGTCTGGCATGCGACGGCTGCACGTTAAGTTATGGTCAGCTAGGTATTTCTGACTAGCTTCATTATTATTTCAACATGCACACCTGAACGAATTGATGGCTGAACATATGACTAATCGAGCAAACGTCTACATACTACATTAGACCGTCAAAACGAATATTAAATACTAAACTACAATTTGTCAGCCCGAAGGAAATATCAGTCGTAGCACAACGTTAAATGCTTTTAAAGCACGCTACCGTGTAATCGCGTGTTTACGTAATTTAATTGTGAAGGGACACTACAATTAATGTTATATATTGACTAGTATTTTTTAAAAAAAATATTCACGTATTAATATATAGATGTCATAAGGTAAATACAATTTATTTTATTTTTTCTGACAACTGTACAGTGTACAGGTATCACACCGTATTCACTGAATGGGAGTAAAATTGTTGCTGATTTTTACATATTAGTTATAGTTTTCTGCATATCTATTTGGAAAATGTCGTTAACGTCTAGACTTCAGGAATATGAATAAATAAAAAAAAGACATTGGCGAAGTGATTTATATTCAACTGACACGCTAGAAACGACATAAGATAAGAACCGACCATAGAAAAAAGTATAAAACATTTTTATTTATAATAATTTGCTATTAAAACATTTAATTTAACGCCATCGGTTGTACCACCACATCTTTGACGGTAGTAAGTTCAAATTCAGTAATAAATTTTGCACTAATTTCATTAATTTGTTAAGCTTTGTGTAGCATACTGGTTTATCTAAGTAGAAATGGGTCTATCATTCGCAACTATTGAGCCTTTTTTGGATAACAAAGAACGGATTGATTTATCACCAGATTCTTGTTTACTCTAAAAATAAAGGTGTATTTATTGCAGAATATTGTTCTGGTTTATATATATGTTTAATTTTAGAAGAAACATGGAATTTATAGATTTACAACCGACATATATTCTTTTAACTTAACACGCAATTCCTCAATTCGGCGGAAAGTGGGGAACGGAGTGTCTTAACACTAGGTTCCCTCTGCTTACCCTGCTATATGCGGGATACAGCGTGAAACTATGTATGTATGTATGTTTATATTCTTTTAAATCCTCATAACTTACTAATAGTAGCATTCATATGGAAATTTAACTTAAAACTCGCAAGTCACTTTTATTACTAGATCATAATAGATTAAACGTTACAACGTAGTATAATAATCAATACGTATACAAAATCTTACTATAGTTTTATATGTTAGTGAAGTCACTTTGACGTCGGTACCAAGCTTAGTGGGTTTCTTTGTACAACAAGCCATGTCGAAAACACTTGCTTTACGCCTATACGTGAAACCTTTGTAAATGCAACTCTCTTTACATTTATGAAAACAGATTTTGTTTTCTTTGTTATTTTATATTAAAATTATTTATAATTTTGGTTAAAACTTAACTTTAAAAGTATCATTAATTGTTCATATTAATGGTACATTAATTTTCTTAAGTGGATCGTTTTTAGGATCAATGCTTCTTGAAACTCGACAAAACGCGAAATAAATGTTAAATCTTTACTATAGTACAACAGTGTGCTAGTATTTATTAAGATATTAACAAAAAAAGATAACTGACATCAAATACGATGGACTAAAAAGTTAAATTATTACACATAAATAAAAAATATCTCATCACACGTTAATTAAATAAAAATCACATAAGAAGCACTAGCTATTATATAAAAAAAGTATTATCAAAATTAATTAACCCAATAAAAACGTTGTGATACTCACATAAAATAGTAACATAATATAATTCTATGAGTTTTAAAATTGATGTCTGTCTTGTGTTTGTTTGTGTGTTTGGAATTAATTAACAGATTTGAATGAAGCTTTTTTGGTATACTAATATCATAAAATTTAAAAAAATAAAATGAGTCTATTTGTGTAATTGAAACTGGAAAAATAATTAAAAAGATACAAATCGCCTGAAGCGTGGCACTTGTCTATCAAAAAAATGAGAAATGTCTAAACAAGGTACCAAAAAATTAATTCCATCGTCTATGTTTTTGAAATTAGAAATGTACTTAATTAGCAGTAAAAGTAAAAAAGTTATGACACATTTCAATTGTTACTTGTACATTTAATTGTTCTGAATAAAATAAAAACAGAACTTGTATGAAAAACAATCTGTAATCAAAAGCAAAATTTAAGTGACACAATGATTATCTCCTTATTTGTGTTTACAATACAGCGTCTAAGACAATATCCTGTTCATAAAATGCTATATAGGCTCTTGGGAGTTCGCTATTAAAATAAGAAACAGACAAGTCGGTATTGTCCTCCGCCTTATTCCCGACCGTCTATAATTTTGATAATAAATAGAAAATATTCCTTTGTTTCAAACGTCTATCCGCTGTAGGCTCTGTTCGATTATATTCCAAGGACTCCGCTTTTTGCTATCACCAGTTATCTTTTACTTTTATTACGGTAATAAGTAAATATCTGTTTCTAAGAGCGAGTCGTTACTTTCACGAATATTTTGTAAATTCGTCCCTTTCGACTTAATACGTTTGCTTATTTAATTAATTAATTAATTAATTAATTAATTTATTTATTTAATTAATTTAATTAATTTATTAATTAATTAATTTATTTAATTAATTTGCTTATTTAATTAGCTTTAATTATTCTCGTCCACGAGAAAATTACATTAGGGTTTTAGCAATAATTTGCAGGTAGTTACGTCGTAATGCGTTACAGAAGCACGGTCCTCTTAAACTATTGTTAATGACCCGCTGAGGGCATAATTTGAGTTTTTTCACACCCACTAATAGCTATTTCACTAATTTTCCAAGTTGTGCTTGGGAATTAATTTGAAAATAAAATCACGCTAGGATAGTTTTCTATTTAAAACAAACGAACCAG
Source organism: Philaethria dido (assembly GCA_033558755.1). Taxonomy (NCBI): domain Eukaryota; kingdom Metazoa; phylum Arthropoda; class Insecta; order Lepidoptera; family Nymphalidae; genus Philaethria; species Philaethria dido. The sequence goes on from JAKGSA010000155.1 coordinate 376,512, forward strand.
TTTTTGTAAATACATGTAAAAAGCTACAAAATTATTATCTCATAACCAAAACAGATTACCTGCAAGATTAAACGACTTCAAAGCGAATATTAATTACTCATTATTATATAAACTATGTTATCCAGTAAATATTTAATTTCATATCTAATCCTAGGTTATATTAGTAACATAGGTATTCTAAATATCTCAATTATTAATTAAACTTATTTGCCTTTTCGTCAACACCTCGTAAGTCGATTGAAAGACTTTCCAAGGTTGTCTGTCGACAATAACTTAAAATATAACAGTATCTCTTAAATTACAATCATAGGTGAATATAATATTATGTATCTATTTTTACGTCAAATAGTTGGATGGTATCCGGAATTGAAAATGCTGTTTGTGTACACTAAAGTAGACGTATGATGATATTTAGATGCATTTTAAGAATATAAGTGAACTTTTTTAAAATTTTCGTGAGTTCTGAATTTACTAAAAACTGATTATAAATATCTAAGAATCTATTTTGAGATTCTTTGTGATTTTCCAGAAATTGCAAGTTTTTTAATAAGGACACTTCTATTATGAGGGTATGACATACAGGTTTGAAGCTTAAATATATTTTTTAAGAATCAATTCATATTTTTGAATTTCTTATTATTATTTTTTTTTTAACTTCACGCTGTATCCCGCATATAGGGGGGTAGGCAGAGGGAACCAGATAACCTAGTGTTAAGACACTCCATTCTCTTTCAACATTTCCTTTCCCCACTTTCCACCAAATTGAGGCATTGCGTGTTGAGTGGCAGAACTCAACGCCCCGCTTTGCCTTGTTACCAAACCCAAGAAATGAAAATACTAAATTTTACATTTCCTGGAGTGGGAATCGAACCCACAACCTATAGCGTTTACAGTCGCACGCTTGTGCCTCTGCGCCACGACAGGCGTAATTTTTTTGAATTTTGAATTTCGAACTGCCAATTAATTCTAAATTCAAAACTAGCTTCAAAAGTAATGAATTTATGAAAGTTCTTACTAGTTTAACCCATATTTAGAGCATTACTGTTAGGACAATAAAATATTGTACAAAAATCTTAAACTTTTAAAAGTTACGATTGCGGTTCCGTCTGTTTCCTATAAACCTCTATTATGCTCCGTCCCATTCCTAACTTTTTCGATAACCATAACGAACAAAAACTGTTTTTGTGTTGTCTATTGCGTGAATCCTAACAGCAAAAGGCAACTTTTGAAGTTCAAACTAATCTTGACCAAGTCTCGAAAGAAGCTACTGAACAAATAAATTCAAAGGAAATGTGGACAAGTTGCTCTCATTGTAACTGACTGGAAATATTATAAAGAGAAATTGTTGTATTCACTTTTAACAAATCTTTTATAACATAAGAGAATTGTAGAAACAGGTCCATTTAAATATAAAAGGAATAAATGTATAAGAACGTATTTTCTATTTTTTAAACTGCAGTTTTATATGAATTTACTCAACCAGTCAAGGCGGAAAAATAGATCGGAAAAAAATTACCATTTCTATCTTGCCTTAAAATCTTTTAAAAAACCATAAATATTGCTTGGGAATTTGGATTAAAATATTTAAATTGCGAAATTCAACGACTCTATGTTTAGTTTCATTAAACATGATTTATCTCACAAACTATTATACAATATCTTTAAGCTTTCTACTAGCAATCCTCTGGGCTAAGTTACTATATAAACCTGTTTTGTAATTGTAAACAATGTTACCAAAAATCAACTTCTACCATCTTTTACATATAAATAGAGAACAAGTAAAAAAGTTCTTCTAGATAACAATTAGATAAAAGTTGAGTGAAAAACATCTAATTTTATATTTAAATTAGTACTTTTACAATAGTTATTTATTATTCGTCTCAGAGCAGTAACGACGTCAAAAGGATATTGTCTGTGTTATGAAAGTTTAACCGTCAGTGTGGAATAAATATAAATAAAACTATATTTACGGTAGGCTCAACAAACTTAAGAGAAAATGTGTTAAAAACGACGCTAAGAAATAATTATTTTGTGTTCGACAGTAAACGTATAGAATGTCGCAAAAAAGTACAAAAAATAGTAGGCCTGAAGTCATAGCGAGGAGTCTATTAAGGCAAGCTAACAAATAGTGAAATTTAAATAAAGAAGCTTCGCTAGGATCAATTACGTTTTTAAAAGACGGCAGCTTTTATAATATTTAGAGCTTTTCATTAAAAATTTTCTTCAAAGAGACGGGAGCCTGTCTCATTATTGCATAGGATTTGAAAATTGCGACGAGCGACGAAATTCCTGTACATAATGCCTTTAATAAAATTGCAGTATAATATCTTGCTACTTAATTAATTTTGATTAGCAGCAAATTTTCGGGTTGTTTTTGAATTAGAATTATATTTAAATCAAAAAATATTTCGCACAAAATAATTAATTGTTATAAACTTAATAGGTATATCCACATAAAGACGGAATACATTTTAATAATTAGATACGAAAGCTCTTCACAAATGATATTTCCATGTCGAGATATAAATACCTCATTGCATATTTACAATTATTTAGTTCAAAGATCTTTTAATAGTATAGTGTGCTAAATTAAAAAATAATTTGCGTATTGAAACAGGATGCATTCAAATCTCAAACACACAGAAGTACGAAGTCATGAACAATAACCAATTCTTTCATTCAGGTCAGTTGATTTCACATTGTAATATTATCATACTTGGACTTAGGTTTTTCAAATGCTCTCAAAGCTAAGGGGGCGCAAGACAATAAGGATAAAATGGTAACGTAAAATCGGACCGTCGGACAAACGAGTGATCCAATAGGGGCTACTTTTTTCTTTCAAAGACTAAAATGCAGATTTCTCCATCACACTGGTTGTGAGAAAGACCAGTTCAAAGGTTTCGGCGCAATAATTGTCGTCTAAGCGTCATGCATTGAAGAAAAAAATCAATGATCATGATTACATCCCCCTCAACGTTCCGCTATCATGTTGATGAACTTCTTATCTATGGTTATAAACTACACATTGCCACTGAATAAACGACAGTCTACAGCATGGTAATCTATTACGTTTGAAAAATTCTCTAAACAAAAGAAAATCTAATTACTTTCTTTTTATTGGAAGAAATATTGAAAATGAAAAGAAATAATCTTTTGAACTTTTTTTCTACTGAAAAAACCATTTCACCTTAAACTTTTCTAACAGACAAATTCAGTTTAGGACTTTTTACGTTGTATTTACCAAATTTTTATTCCTTATATTGAATGAGAGCGAACGGATTAGCGGAGTTAAACTTTTTCAGTTATTATTCATAAATGCAAATCCGAAAATTTTATATAGAGTTTATTTCAAAGTGTAGGATTGGACTAATATTAAGAATTTAATTAAAAAACCTATTCAGCGAAATTGTAATTCCATTTCCTAAAATATTTTCTCGACTAAAATTTATAAAATGTAATATTGAATTCTTTTAAATATTTTAAATTTCCCATAAAACATTATAAATGTATCTTGTAATTTCAAAAGTTTTATTCTATTTCAGGTTTTGCCATGTACACGACGTAGCTAAATAAAGATGGACGAAGTAACGCAATCCATGCGGGGCATGGCTTTGTTATGGATCTTCTCCGGACTCGTAGCGGTGGACGCTGTCAAAATTGTTATTGAACCTCTTCCTAAAGGTAAGATAAGCTACGCTTACAATACAAATATATTTGTATCTGCCAATTGGTATACTATAATCTAGTTCATAAATGTTGAATCTAAAAAATAAAATGATAAAATTTTCGCAAAAGGTAACTTTTGGCCTGTCGCTCACAGCTAGGTAAACAAAATCGGGCCGTCCATTCTTAATTTACTTTTTTCAAGTAGAAGCAAGGGAATGGTCCCCCGAACTTCCACCCTCTGATGCAGGACTTCGTTTTAGTTTCGTTTAATTTCCTATCTACTGTCATGACGTTTATTATGGACGCACTCACACAGACCAGCCATTGTTCTCAAAACACCGCCACTGATAATCATACCGAAATAATTTTTATTCGCGGCTCCTCATCTATTTTCGTACGCTTTATTGTATTCGCATTAATTTCGCAGTTCGCAGCTGCAAGTTACGCAGATTTCTAAGGAGTTTTTATCTGCTTCCAGTGTTCTTTCTTTTGAAAGTGAGAGCTCCTATTAATATTAATTAAAAGTTTGAATAATTGAATGGATTCGGAATTGTTCCCGTTGTTGGGTTTCTCTGGGAGTGATTCGCGGCAATAATTAAAACTTGAGAGGAAAATGGGTTTGAGTTCATTATTTAATAGCTGTTCAAAACAGTTTTTGTCAACTTTTTGATTTACTTTCAATAAATAACTGTATAGGTGCAAATATAAATGACACATAAGTGGTGGAATTATAATAAATAGAATTAATACCGAGTCCTCGACGACTCGATTAATAAAATAATACTTAGAAATATATTTATAATTATTAAACTAGACCGCCATAAAATATGTGCTGAAAAACAATATGAATCATTAAGAGCCATAATAAAATAAGCATTAAACCGTATCATGCGATTTACCATAAAGTAAATAGAAACTAATATAGCAAGTTTGCTCGTTAAATGTTAGTGGGCGGGGCTCTTCTGTCAAAATTCACATGTAACTGGTCATGACCTTTCTGTTAATGCATGATGTATGGCTTCACCTCACGTGGTAAGCTATAGCAAATCCTCTAAGAATAAAAAAGGTAGAAGGGACATCAATTTATAAATACTTCACATACTTCCTTGTGGCTTTATAATTAATTGTTAAAAATGCTTTCTTGTCTTATATTTATAATGATTTTAAATATATTTTGTTCATTTATTATCCAAAACTTCAGAGAAATAATATAAATTACATATATAGCATTAAATTAAATAATGACCAAAAATTTCAAGTATATTACATATTTTCATCTACTGTACTAAAATTGTTCTTTATCATTTTTATTTGTCCTTAATCTAAGGTATGTAATCGCATTACAACTTATATACCTGCTTACTTTAAAAGTTGTATGTTTTAGGTTCACGAATAGCTTACTAGGCTTAAGTGTACTTAACGCCACGTTAAGCCAATGTTATTTTTAACTTTATTAATGGAATACAAATTTATGGGTTTAGTCACAAAAGAAAACAATTAAATTGTACTTAATAAAATATTACAGAAAATGGTAAGTAATTCTAAAATTACTGCCAATATGTAGTATAAAATTAACTAATATCTAAAAAGAGAAAAAATGTAATACTTTACCACATATGCCTAGATACTTCACTAAATGCAGGAGATACGTGAACATAAAAAATATTTTTAAACAATCTATGTACGTATGATTTTATGAATCTCGTTACTGACTGACTGATAAAAAATGCACAGCCAAAACATAGGTCATGGAAATCCGATATTTCGCCTGTACCTAACTTAAAGAGTGAAAAAGTTTCTACGGGAACGGAAAAAAACGAAAGTTTTATAGACCACACAAATTTCGTTTCTGGATACAATTCGTATCGATACATAATAAAATAATAATATGGTAACAAAGCCAGATTATGATACTAGTTATGATACTAGAAGGACATAAGCATCTTTTTATACTCGTATGTGTAGACTCACTTTTTTTTTTCACTTCAAGTTGGGTGGCATATGCGTTACAACCGACCAAATAGATTAGGCCAAAGGTATACTTATATTCGTAATATAAATATTCTTTCCAAATGACATTTGAAGCAGAACACGTAAAGTGATACGGTCGTTTTAGTTTATCAATAGAATAGAATAGAATAGAATATAGAAAAACGATGATACTACAACAAAACATTGACATATAGAAACCAAATTCCCAAAACATTTAAAAAACTTGATGCTCTCGTTTAGTGACAAATAGGATCGCTTTCACATTCAAAAGCAAATATATCACCAAAACGAATGGCAGGAATTGCCTCATGAACTTGTTCCACACATCAACATGTCTACTGAATAGGATAGTAGATCTGCGGGTGCCAATTTATCGTATAGATGGTAACATGTTGGCGACAAATGGTATACACTCATATACTGAGCTCGTTGGATTTAGCCGTTTCGGTCGATTTCATTGAACGCTCTCTGTACCACAACTAGACCGATACAATGTAAGCGATCACTATATTCAGATTTCAATTTGTAACTTTCAAATTACTTCTCTAAGCTCGTTTCTGTGTTCGATACGTCTAACCTACGTAATAATTGTACCTACGTTTCGAAATGTAAGCTTTTAAAGCTTTCTACTGTTATAAATGGGAAAATTGTGAGGGCATATTTTGACGATGGGTGTATTCTCTTTCACGCAAAAACTACTCAACTTATCTCGATGAAACTATGATGAAACAGTCACATTGCTTTGTAAATGTTGTATAATTTAGTCACAATATAAGGTAGCTATAGTATGTTTGTATTTTCAATACATTTACTTTCTGCGGTTCAGATGTTAAATGGAATGATTCGAATTTTCTATGCAGAAAAAAATACAAATTTATTACAAGGAGTGGATAATTAATTATTTAGAAACAAATCGTTATTAAAGTTAAAATCATACATATGAAAATAATGTTACCTTACTTTTTTAAAAAATAAATAATAATGAAACTAAATATTAATATTTAGAATAATTACTATCTCACTTTCAAATTTATTCAAACTTTTAAATTAATAAAATAAATGTTATAGTTAAAAATATATTAGTATAAAATATCAACTTTAAATCTATTCAGCCATAAACTTTATAATGAACTCTAATCTGCTAATGTTTTAATTTTTAATGTTAATGTGAAATACGAATAGTTTTAAATGCCGATATTCCCGAAAAAGTAATTACTTAATAAATAATTAAATTCATTTAATATTTAAAATTCAGATCAGAGTGGCACAAAAGGTCCTACTTAACTTTTACGATACGGTTTGATTTTAACAGTTTAATTGCGTCGGACATTCTGGAAGTTTCGCGTTGACATTTTGGTTACATTGTTTCAAATTTATATTGCGTCCTCCCATAAAAGATACAACCACTTGACTTTTGCCCAAACTAATTTGGCCACAAAGACAGAAATTACTAAGTCTCATTTAGAATTATACTTATACTAAAATTTCACAATATGGGTGACAGAATATTTTATTTTAGATATTTAAATTTGTTATGCCTTAATAACTTCTTTGGGTTCATTTAAAATGAAAGTTTCGTTTAAATTGTTTCATCTAACTTTCTGGTACTATTTCGTATACTTATTACAATACATATAATTGTGTATTTTATTATAAACACAAATGTAAATTAATTATTTTATTTATATTTGTGCAATTTTTACATGAATTATTGGTCGTTATTTATTATAAAATATTTTTGTTTTTATTTTTTTTAAGATTAAGCAATAAATATTTTGAAAATTTTGTGTAGATTGATTGGATGGACAATAGTGCAAATGTACTAAGTATAAAAAAATATATATTTTAAACTAGTGTTTATTTCTTAGGATTTTACTTCTGCGAAAATTTTAAAGTACCGACGTTACAGTAAGTAACAGATCTAATATAGCGAGAAATAGCACCGATTCTGATAGAATTCTATTTTTGCAAGAATGGTGTTGCTTGATAACATTTGAGTTTTATTCAAGAGTCGGAAACAAAAATGTCCTCGAGGAAATGAAGGAAAAATCCACTTTGCGGCAGAAAGTCCCGTCTCGCGGGACGCCACGAACAGCGATGATTAACGTCTTTTACACGAATAACTGTTATTCTTTTACCCAAACAATACACGAAATAATGTCATACGTCCATTATTTATTGTGGCATTTAGCTAATAGCGGGCCGGAATACTTGTTCCAAAGAAAGTAGTTGGTAATGAGATAAGTTTTACATTGTTCCAGCTTATTTTTTATAGCCCAGGTAGTTTGTTTTCGACATCACACTTTGTTAGGAAATTTGTACTGAAACTTTTAATTTAATTAGGCTAGTGTATACATATATTATAATATATAAAGATTTTTTGTCTGAATTCGGCGGAAAGTAGGGAACGGAGTGTCTTAACACTAGGTTCTCAGGTTCCCTCTGCCTACCCTGCTATATGCGGGATACAGCGTGAAGCCATAAAGATATACTGTACATAAATAAACATATAATATTAACAAGCAAGCGTACTACTAAAAAAAAACAAAAATATCATATAAATAAGGTAAATAAACAAAGACTTCAAAACATATCGATTTGCATCATAAAAAAAGAGGAAATTAGCCGTCAAAGTTCTAACGCGAGAGATCAAGTGGTGCCTCGAAAACAATAGGAACAGATCTCATTTCAACCCCAAATACGTTTCCGATATTCAATATACGGTTCAAATAGGATCACATGAAAGTATCGATATTGTAATATATGATAGGTATAAAGAAAGACGCATTTAAAATGTGCAAATAGGAAAGCAAATACTTTTTATTTTGTTTTTTGGAAGATTGAATAAATTGATATGAATTTTATTACAGTATCTTTTCTTTAAGCCTTCGTAGTCATGTGAAAAATTAAATAAAGATATCGCTTGATTAATATATTAATACGTGAAGAACAAACTTTTGAACACTTTTTATGAAAACTATACGGACGGCGGATTATGAAAATTGGCATATATATAGTGTGCATGGAGAAGAAGTAATAGACCCGTAGTTTTAGTAATGATGTATTTAATATATAATAAATTAATAAAATAAATATTAATTACATATGTTTGACCTACGCATTTGTATAAAGAGACATTGATGACAAAGAGACACACGTTGCTAAAGAAAAGTGTGTTTTGCTTGTCATTAGGGCTTTTATATATAATAAAAAGGCAAGGTTAAGTTTGATAGTTTGGCTGATAATTATTAACAATAATAATCACTACCATAACTATCACTTTTGCTAATAACAAGCGTTGCTATAGTAACGTGATGTATCAAGCCATGTACAGTATGTGTACATGGCTTGATATATCATGCAATATTTAATTTAATATAGTCCTGATGCTGCTTGCCACTCTCCATATAAGTTTTAACTATTCCAAATTTCATATTCCAGCATCCTCATAAGTTATGTCAAAAATTGTGACTTAACCCAAGTGAAATTTAAACTTACAACTATCGCGTTCAGTTAAATAAGATAGGCCTAGCTGACAGGATTTTTCTTAATTACTGCTTTTAAATTTACTATTTTTTCGGTCATTATTTGTGCTTATTATTCTACTGGAAATACAGTAAAGTAAAACATAAAAATAAATGTTAAAGCAGCATCGAATACATACGATATCATATATACATACGAGTATATTTCGTAAGAACGTGGGTATTTCCTTAAATTCAATATTTTACCTCGCACCATGAAATATTATCAGCTGTAGAGAAGACTTATAAAACTGCCTACTACGTAATAATTTATTTAAGCGTTCGAGTAGCTTCAGAAACTGGATATTATATTAGCAAATAAGCTCCTTACGATTTCTTAGCATTAAGGATAATGAAAAAAACATTTTATTAAAATATATTCTTAGATTGAGTTTTTCTCTCAAAGCCGTCGTTACGTGAAATCACATAGCTAATAGCGGTGTCTTGTTTCGAAGAAGATCTAAAAACGGTATTTCATGTCTAAAACTTATATTTTCTATGATAAAACTGATAAAATTTATAATATTATAAATAAATTATTGAAAAGATTAGGTAGATATTCACATCGAATAAATAAAATCAATTCAATGAAAATAGAAAGAAATTATGTTGATTCGATACATGGCAAGGCTTAATAGTTATTTAGGAAAATTAGATTCGTTTATACGAGTTCTTTGCTTTATAATTTATATTTTGTTATTTATTATAAATATTATATTTAGTATAAAGTGTTGTCGACAATTCGTTAGATTTGGACTTTATTACTTTAGCCATATAGCGAAAGTAAATGGTGTTTTTACCCGTTGCTGGTATTTTGGGAAATCCTCAATGCTTCCCTAAGGAAACTACATGCCAAATTCCAGCTTTCTACACGCAGTAGTTTCGGCTTTACATTGTCTATCAGTCACTTATTGAGTAATGAATTGTTGACGATTAAGTATAGTATAAAAAGTGTAATGACGGGTCTAGAATATTATACGTGGACTAAAATGTCTAAAAAAACATTTTTTGTACGACAAAGAATGTATAAATTGTGAAATAAAATTAAATGTATAGCAAGTTCCTTCAAAAATGCAAAAAATATAGTTTCTACAATGTACAATAAGTTATGCCATAGATAATTTCACATTATTTAAATCCGCTAACATATTGGTTGGGTTGGTTAAATATTAAAAGATCCATATGAAATTAACTAGAATATTTGACACCAAGAATGTTATAAATAAGTAATAAATGCAGAAATTGGTAAAAATTGCTGCAGAGCAAAATTTATTACCTAAGTCCAGACGGTGATTTACAGTATAATATATTATATGAGCTCGCCTTCACCGCGACACGTAACTCCCTTACTAGTAATGTATTCTGGTCAGCTCATCCTGACCTTTCAATATCATTCTAACCGATAGCGTCTGCGAAAAGAAGTCGATTACCCTTGTTTACGCACAAAATAAAGTTTTCTTCTCATTGGCTCCGAGATAAAGCGGGACACAGATTAAATTCGGGTTGTGTTTGCACGGACCTCCCCATGTAAACGATCCTAAGTACGAATACAAAAATATCATTTAGCATAGCGTAATGGACTCGCAGGAAGGTTGCTTTACGACTTCTTATTTGGCGTCTTGTAATGAGTTTTGTAACGTGAAGGGTCTCGCAACATCGCTTTGAAGTTAACGCGTTTCAGCCTGTGATGGTAATGTTGTAGAAAATGTGATTTGTTCCGCGTTAAAGGTGGAACGCGAGTTCTTTCGTCGATTTTCAAATATATTACGCTAAATTGACAATCGTGGCACATGTAAATATGTTCAGAAAATTAAACGTTCGATCCTCTTTTATTTTTAAAGTATATAAAATATTGAATTATTTTGTGAAACATGTTCTCGTGATCCAACTCCTTTGATCTTTATCTCGTATTACCTATTTAATGAATACTTAAGATTTACTTCTCCAGTTATTCCAGTACCTACGTTTGGTTATAAGTATGATAAAATCAATTAAAATCTGTGATCAAAAATACGTTCTATATTTCAGAGAGCTACATAGTGGTTATAGTACATAAAAAAATCGAAGCTCTTCTTGGATCACTTTGTTCTCTGTCCGCTGTCCAGACCTTTTATCTCCAGTACGCCGATAGACGTCAATAATTTCACATCATCGTTTAGATCAATCATATTAACATTAATATCTGAAATATTTTAGATTAGATAAAAGAATTAAACTTTTAAATCAACACAAACAAAAGCTATGACCGTTTATCCTTTATTTATGAAGCATATTTTGACACGAAACACACGACAGCAGCGAAATCAAAACCTATAAGATAATTCAATTATGTGATTTAGCAAAAAATGTGAGCTTACAATACAATTAAAGGAGAATCCGACAATCTTAAGTTTTACAAAAAACCATACAAAATGAGCACGTATAACCGCAAATTTAAATTGATTAACCCTTAAATGCATTATTTATGCCCTATTGAAAAAAATATATCTTGTAGACATGTACTATCTAATGCAAGGAGACATAGATTGAAATAAAAAAGGTATACAACCATATGTATGACGACTGTGACGATATGACGACTCCATAGTCGTCTTAGTGGTATGTTTCAGTTTTACGTCAATATGCATTTAAGGGTTAAGTTTTAAAATTGTTATGCTCATACTTCCCTTTGACCTACAACCAACAAATTCCGTAAGAAACAATGTAATGTGGGATAAGTTAGGAAAGAAATCGAGAACTATTAAATATAGTTACGTTTTCACCCCTAAGAACATTAATATTATAACTATAAGTTTCGAGGACTAATTAAAGGAAAATCTTCAAGAACCGATTCCTGTGATGAACGAACTATTTTCATATCCACAAGCTTGTATGAAACCCTCGGTGCGCGAGTTTAACTCACACTTAACCAATTTTTTAAATATGTCTTATATATTTTCTCAATGTATAAAATATTTAGTAATAACAATTTCATAAAAATATGTTCAAATAGATATTAGGCTTAATATGTTTGTACAGCAAAAAGATATTTATTTGTATAAAATTTAAATAAATACACGTATGATTTCTTACGCATATTTGTTTTCAGTTAAATATTTTATGTAGAAAAAGCCTTTTATTTATGTTAAGATTATAATTCTCTCAATTTTTATATTTACTTTCAACGAATATCAATAATTTACAATGAATATCAATAATTATAATCAACAAAAACATGAACATCTCTTTGAGTTTATTTCTACTTATTATCAACAACCTATCTAACTAAACCAAAGTACTACATACATACATAGCTTCACGCTTTATCCCGCATATAGCAGGGTAGGCAGAGGGAACCTAGTGTTAAGACACTCCGTTACCCACTTTCCGCCGAATTGAGGCATCGCGTGCTGTGTGGCGGAACTCAACGCCGCAAAGTACTAATTATCCTAATTGTAATATAACCTTAGTATTACACACAAATAACATGATATAATATATTTATAATTTATGAAAACTATAATCTTTATAAAATATATAGAAAAAATATATGCGACGTAATGAAAATGTTAAGTAATAGGTATCCCAGGTAGCCTAAAGCAATCTTGTCACTTTGAATTTGGCGGGAGTTGATCCTTGTTGCCTTCTTTTACGTAGACTATGTTTCGGCTATTTTACGACATGCGGTAAAACCGAAAGAAACCTTTCTGCTCAAATGTTTTTATTTTGTATGTTCGTAGAATAAATAAGGCATTTTATGTATAGGATTTCTAAGCAACGTCAGATCATAGTTTACTGTGACGAAGGTTTTTTTAGGAATTTACATTCTTTCTTAAATATTTGCACTTAAGTTTGAGTTTAATATTAAAAATGAATTTAATACTACTTTTTTTTATATTAGTGTAAAAAAATATTTTATAAAGCATAAATCTACGCAAAATCGTTGCAAGTTTGTAAACAAATTCTTTTCTAATTGGTTTACGCCTATCAAATAAAGAAACATCATCTAAATTTTCTAAGAAATAATAATAACGATTAATTCTCATAAACAGCTAATATTATTAGTCACACTACGTCCTTACAATTGTTGAAGTATATATAAAAATGAATGAGCTTTAAAAAAAATTGGATAATAAAATTAAAGGCTTGTTTAATGCTTTAAATTGTAATTTCGATTTTTTTACGGTGCATGTGTTTCTTAACATGTAAGTGTCAAATTTGATTACAGCAGTATTGGGTCTAGTAACCCATATATAATGTTGGACACTAAATGAGCAAGGAGTGATTTATCTTTATCTATTTATATTTATCTTGCATGGGTTGATGGTGAAAATATAAAAATTATCCGGGAAAGGCTAATGCTTTAAAAAATATATGTGTAAAAAATTAAACTAATATCGATATAAGGTAAGATCACGTTTCAGTGTCTGAGGTACCCGAAGGGATTCCCGGTCTTAAGGGATTCGGATCCTAATTGGACGTGGGCTGCCTCAGGATCGCCCGCCGATTATTTAATCTTTAATGCCAATAGCAAATATTTCAGATTTTATATAAACACAGTTTTTAGCTATATTCCTAAGATTTTTGATTTTTTTACTTTCTATTAATTACTATTCGTTCGTTATTAATATTGATTGAAAGGATAACATGCTTTATTTTCTAAAATGGATAAAAATATGACCTTTTTCTTATAAGAATATAGCGGAGCATCACAACTTTCATTTGGAATGAGAAAACGAAATTATTTTTCTATGATCAGAACGGGGATCAGTTTTCTTTAAGCCATATGATTTAACTTAAATGTTGAATTACTTTAAAATTATGCATCAATTATTCTAAAATTAATAGATATTTTTTCATTAAAGAGTTATGGATATGATAAGTATATTACTCAATTTATTCAGTTCTTTTAAGATGTTGTATTTTACTGATGTTATTGTGGCGCAATGGAACAGCATCTTACCATAAGCACAATGTCATCCTCTCTCATAGAAAAGACTTTAAGAAATATTGCGCATTTAGTTCCTTAACTCGAGATACTATGTTTTGAATTTGGGAGGAAAGAAGAGAACGATATACCTTAACTTCGATTTTCTCCGCCTACTCCGCCTAATCTAAGATAATTGAACGCTAACAATATAAGATCTCTTTTTATATCTGAATCTGCAACCTGTTTATCATATAATTGTTGAATATATTTACTATACTTCATAATATTTATGAAGAAATTAAGTCAGCTATATGCCCTTATTGTTAAGGGCATATAGCTCTTGGATTTTTTTTTTATTTCAACCCCAATTGTAAATTGTAATAATAAATCAAATAAAGTTGAATGTTTCCGGATAATGTTTATTGATGTACTTACATATATGTTTCGGATATCCGATTATTGTTCACGGCTTATTTATTAATAATTATTATTGAATTTAATTTTTAAGTAGTAGTTTCTTATAAAGTAATAATTTCTGTCTTGCACAATTTGAATTTCCTCACTAATATACAAATTAAAAAAAAAGCTTTAAAAAGATGAAAAAAAGAACTGTTAAACATATAAACTTTACGACATGCGTGAGTATACACGTAGAGGATGCGCAACGAGCATTCTGTATGGTGGGAATATTTACTAAATATTGCTTGTGTGTTTGGAACTTTCCAGAATATTCTCAGAATATTATTATTTTTATCAAGTGTTAGTATTGTAAAAGCAAAATTCTTGCTAACATATATTGCTGGAAGCCGATTTCAAGTTAACTGTTATAACTTCAAAGAGGCAGTCTTTATATGAGGTCATATAGCCTTATTTAGTCAGCAACTTGGTTCAGAAATATAACTGCCCAAATATGAAAACTGAGTCTGTGCTGAATATTTTATACTCGTATAATCTCTTTTCATGCAGAATTTGTGACATTTTTAAATAGAAAACTGTTTCACATTTAAGTGTGATTTCAGATCTAAATCTGAAACCTCATAGAACCTCATTTCAAAGTATTATATATGCTATAAAGTAAGACGGCATGACACATTATTTCAAAAGAAATGCAAACAGTCAAGGTGTCGGTAAACGCTCATCTCTGTCGCTTTTGAAACAGTGCTTAGAAAGCATTCCATGCGTTATTTTTAACATTTTCTGGGCCGTTTTTACTCTTATATGACAGTAGAAACTAGGGTAAGTAAAATAATGTACAGTCTGGTCTTTGTATGTTACTTTGTGTCCAAAGACTACATTCGAGTGACCTAAATCCTATATTTAAGACTCAAAGTATAAATGTAAAATTTATATTTATAAATATATGAAGAAAGACTCAACTTACAAAATTAATGCCAAAGGAATATGCAAATAAGTAAAGAGGTTTTATATTTTTCTACGATTAAATAAAATATGCATGAAAGTGGTTTCGATATTAATACGTACAAAAGCGCTATACGTGAAGGTATTTCAGTACTCTTGAATTTTATTGTTTTTAGATTTATCTACTGACATGAAAATTTATAATATAAAGATCATCATCACTTTAAAACGAAGATGACATATACATAGGTATTTGTATAAAGAAGGTATATATTTTTCCCTGTGAGGGGACGGGGTTAGAATACAATTCCTCTCCGCTGCTGGGTAGCGTCCTAAACATTTTATTAAGAGGCGAGAATCCCAGTAGTTAGGTGGTAGATGGTTCGTCATCCGACTGGCTCGCGACCACTATCATGTCAAAGACGAATCGCAAAATAATCTAATCTAATGATGTGTTCCGGTTCGATGGTATGTAAGCCAGGTTTTTCCCCTTTAATACCCACCCTTTCCCCAAAATATGGTGATTCCGATAACGGACTACTACATTGTCCCCCCCTCCCCCTTCCATCGGTATCCTCTAGGTCAGCATGCACCTACAACATCTCTGGTGTTGTAGATGTCCATGGGCGAAGGTAACCACTTACCATCAGGTGGTCCTTCTGCTCGTTTGCCATCCGTTATTCATAAAAAAAATTATAATAATAAATTGGAGCTCAAGAAGAGTAACATTAAAACCTAAATCATTTCGTACAGAAGATATCCAATTACCTTTTGTATACATAAGTGTGTAGAATATATGTGCTAATAGTTTATAGGTAGGACCTGTAAAACTTAATATTTTTCATTACTTTAATAAAAAATATACAAAATTCCATATCCAGCTTAGGTAACCTTATTGTGTACTTTGACCAACTGTCACAGGATTACAAGCAATGAGTAAGACCATTTGTTTGTGGGTAGCTAATCTCACATCACGACTATTAGCCTCCCGTCAACCGTCTGTCCCAGTCAATTGTCGCGACAAATGAGTTTTCATATCTCCACTAGCAGCAGTATGGCGGCCTACATTATTAACCGTTTCCAAGACAGAAAGGTACGGTAATATGGAACGTGACAAATCATATTAACGTATTTAGTGACACATTTCGTAAAATTATTGAAATTTATAATGAACACATGTTCATAATTTAATATAATATTTTGAACTGAGATATTTATTATGGGAATTCATTTACAGCTAAAAATGTACTTTGAACCAAAATTAATAAAAATGAAGAGTTCACTTGCAAATAAACAAAGAACATATATAATTTAAGATTACTTGTTCTTTAAAAGTGCACTGTACTCTATCGCCAGTTCACGCAATACTAATCGTTATTCAAAAACAGCTGTAATGCTGTTTTATTATTATTTACGTGCATACCAAAGTCGTAGTGGTGTAGTTTGGACATGTCTGCAACCGATGTTCCAATTCATTTCAAATCATACAATTCTATTTCAAAGTCTTTATAGTTGCTTTAGAAAAATAGATATAGTTTGTATTTTAAATAAAAGCAACTTCGCTGAATGAATGGAAAATATAGGGGAAAAACACCTTTAAGACGGAAGACAGAATGAGAAGAAACTGCTTAACAATCCATGGATACACAGTGCGGGTGCCCATCACGTTGCAGAGAGTGGAGTTTGGAGAGTGCCTGGGACTTACGACCCACGAGTAGGTTTAAGGGGCTCTTTTAAAAAGCGCGTTAACGTTCACCTCTACTGTCCACGCTCCTTTCTTTACATAACTAAATATTAAAAAAATCTACTAAAGTGTCTTCGAAATACGTGCTAAAAATGAACTGATAATAGTTCTAGAAAGGCCGAGATGTTTTATTAGATTATAGAAAGATAAAGATTTTGCTGTGATATCTCTAGCGCCTCTACGGCGTATAAATTGGCTCTACACTTATTCCGGGTCAGTTTGTTGGTAAGTGCGAAGTATTTGTTCACGTAGAAAAAATAAAAAAACGTGTATTACGAAAATTTTAATATACTAAGAAAGCTACAATAATTTTAACGTAGACGTGGAACACGATAAGGCTTATTTAAGCTTGACATTCATATTTTAAACGCATTGGTTGAATACCTCATAAATTCCATAATCGTATCATACATTACAAAAGGGAGGTACAATTGTAAAATATAAACAGTCTGAAAATTTTCGATGAATAAGCGATGTGACTAACAGACGATTGTTTTAGTACATTCAACTTGAAGTCAATTGTGGCATAGGATTAACTACTCAGTGCGAACCGGCGAAACTCCGCCGACGATATCATTTCACTCTAATATTCAATTTAACTTTGACACTTCGCTTATTCAACAAAACCTTTGGATGTTTTTTCGTTAGAACTCGTAATTGACAAATATTCTTATTAAGTTTCTTTTTTTCGTTTTAACGACAGCATTAATTATGAGTCGAAAGAATTATTTCATAAGTATATTCAATAAATATGTATTATTTACATCCTATATTAGATACTTCCCTTTTGAGGCTAACATTTTATTGATAGAAGAAATATAAATTGAAAAGTTTTGCAGAAAATGTGATCTGTGTTAAAATACAGAACCACCCCGTATTGAAACAAATGAGCTTGATATTTAAGTTAGTCGTGATTTCACATAAAATATTATATTTCATTACGAGATTTAACTTAACAATGGTCGTTTCTTAAAGTTTAAATAGAATAGACACATTCAATAAATTCTCGCCCCACGTTCCTAACTCCTTCAAGAATTACCATAAGCTTATGCAGACGTCTAATACTAACTCTTAACTAGCAATTTCTAAACTGTAACAAGGCTTTGCACTATATTCTTTGATCATCTGAGCAATTCAAGTGCGTATTGAAATTAGAATTTGAGCAAGTTTCTATTGAGAGAGAGAGAAATAAATTTGTTCGATTTTTACTTTCACGCAATTATTATGTTGATTAACATACTTATGTAAAACATTGATAAAGGGAATTGTAAGGCAGAATAGTGGACTTAACGTTTTATTATATTTAATTTGTATACTCTCATTCAGTCATTTACAGTATAATGATTTGCGTGTCTTTAAATCCATAATCATTTTAAGATATTTAATCATAAAAGGGTAATAGGTAATATTTTATATTTAATCGTGTTTATATAGCATTTGTGTAACTAATTTTATGAGCTTCAAATATGTAAACAATTGTAGATATTTTAAAGTTAAAAGAAAATGATACTTAAAACAAAAGGCAAAAGTAAATATGAGCATTGGACGCTTATGATAAACCACTGGAATTAACTGAGCACGCAAAAGAGCAGTTTATATTTTTAACCTCCTTTCTACCCTTTGACCAGACTCTAGTGTGTCTGACAGGCAATTTTCTACATAATATTCTGTATAATTCTTTATTATAAAAAGAAACATTTAAAACAGACGTCAGAAGTAAATACTGTACTCACTGTCAGATGAAAGAGTACGAACAGTGCCTATGTTCTTAATAAAATATTTATCCGGTGTAATCTTACTTACAAAACTTAAGAATTTTATATGACATGTAAGTTTCAATTTGATTTAATATCATATATATTATATAGATATAAATACGAGTAGGTTGTTTCATGTAAATATGATTCCTTTATCAAAACAATATTTTTAGATTATAGTTTGTTGAATTAAAGATAAGAATTGAACTTTCCAGTTTTATTGCTAAAACTATTATTCTGAAACTTATACTCACAATATATTTTTTAGCATTCTTATAAATATCAATTTCTAAAAAAATTATAAATATGGCTATTACATTTTATAAAGATTTGAGATAAAGAATAATGCTGACCGCTACAAGGACGAAAAAGGTACTTTGATTCTAAAATCCAGCAATTTCCTTTAAGACTCATAACGTTAAATATGAAAACTTTTTTACACCGCTTTTGTATAATGAATATTGTTTTAATGGCTACAAAAATATATACTTGAAATGAACCCACAGCAAAGTCGTTTCGAGAATCCATTTATAAAAGTTATAATTTACAACATAAAAGCAGAGGTTTGGTAATTAAAAACTAATTATAATTAATACTCTTATACAGATCGATATCGCTATACTTTATATAAATATTACGGGCTTAAATTTTATAGGTTATAAAAATTTAAATACAGAAAAAATCGATAAATATTAGGTGTGATTTATTTTATTTTTTACAAAATATTATTTTTTGTTAAAAAAATTGTATGATGTAAAAACATTCATAAATGTTGGTTATACAGAATGCTGGTCATTCTAAATACTACAAGCAACAATCATAACACATCGACAACAATCAACACAGGTAAGTAAAATATAACTGAAACTCATTAAGAGAATCTAATACGTAATTGGTAATTCTACCTGAGTCTACTCAAAACCACAAACTATTCTAAAGGTTTCAAAATGTCTACTTGAAAATGTACTTGATTAGCAAAATTATTACACGATCTATTTGTGAAAAATAATTTTCCTTAATGGCTCTATTAATTTATATATAAGAGAAATCTGTATGCTAATTTTAATTGTAATAATTAAGAAATAGTAAAGATTTTTAAATGTTTTAAACTTCTTAAATACTTGAAGATTCTGTAGTGTATTAAATTTCTCATATCGACCGGAATCTGACATACGACAGTTTTGGTTTCGTGATTTCATTGCTATTAGGGCGTCCGAGCCGTCCCACGTTTATTGTCCAAGATAGGAGTGGATTTGTGGAAGCAATTTCCTTTATACATTTTGTTTTGTCCTTTTCCTACTGTTTGATGGTCCACTTCGTGAGTTGTAGCTCGACTTCGATTTAACGAAACTCCCTCAATCGAAACGATACGCATCTCTACCGTGACCTGTGAATAAAAAGGAAAAATAATTATTTAAACCGATCACGTACTACTGAACGAAAACTAATTTAACATCAATGTTCTTTTCAATTTTGAGCCACTGAACCCTGTAGTTTTGCCAAATCTGTTGTTGACCACAAAATAAAACGCCAACATGCTTAGATTCAGTAAACAGAATAAAATAAAACGTAATATAAAGTAAAAATGCAGTTACATTAAATAAAGTTAGGTACATCCTAAACTATTTACCTGAGTCATCCTATCAGAATATACTTAAAGATTCATGTTGTTCATCCACTTCAACGTCATGTTCTTTTCAGAGATAGCAAGTAGTAGAGTTAAAGTACTACGCCTCCCTTTTTAGCCAAATAAACATGACGTCGTCATTCAAACGGACACCGTGTGCGAGGGTCTTAAGGTCTGTCGCCTCGACCTCTCCTTTATCTGTCAAGTTTTGTCACTTCTCTATTCACCCCAGCCTACATTTGTTCAGAATGTCGGACCGAACACGTTTACTTTTCACCAATTTCAACCAATGCATTTTGCTTTTACGTATTTGTTTGTCATCACAAATTATAAGATATGCTTGCAACATAATAATTTACGAAATATTTACAAAGTACTGTTGTGATGCATTGATATATTATCTGCCTTATGTGTTGGTTGTGAATTCGTTTCCCACAAACAAATTCATATATGTATAATATGATCTTATTTCATAAAAAGCGGAGAGCAGTGTGATATGTCACTAAGTTAATTAAGCAAATCCTACATGTTGGGGAAAGTGTGTTCAAAAAAATGTATCAACAGAATAACAACTCATTAATAATTCAAATGCACATGTTAAAATTTTTATGGTATGATGCAGTCAGATTTCATTTTTGTCAACTTATTTTATTCATGCGCACGTAAGCTATTCTCGTGTTGTGATTTCGTATCGTTTATACATATCTGTATGTATATCTTTCCAAATACATATATGCAATTATATAAACATATATTATGTTCTTCCTTCCTTTCCTTTTACCTTATCTAATTCAAATTTTTTTATCAACTTTTCTTTTAACACAACAAAAATATTTGTCGGGTTTAGATTGATTTAAAACAACAACAACAACAAACGTCTAATTGATAAAGTCTATTTAAGTAACATCAGCGAAAACATATCAAAAGCAGCCAAAAAACATAAGCGGACTAATGCCATTTGAGGAATCAATCAAAGACTGCACAATCAGCGTGCGTGGACCGAAGGAGCTAATCAAAGTAATGGCCGCGGGAGGGCCGAACTGAGTCGAAGAACCAACGCCTCAACTAATCACAACAATAACAATGACACCTGATTGATTATATAACAAACTTAGTTGATACACTCAATACATATTATAAGTATAAATAGAAGTTCAAAGTGGAGCGATAAGAAAGTAAAGCGAAATCAACTTGAAACTTGAACACATTCAAATGTTGCTTTTAAATTTTGTTAGGATTGTCAATATTTTTATAATCATCAAGTATGTA
>JAKGSA010000155.1:398752-527138 GCA_033558755.1 Philaethria dido
TCGATATTACAAATTTATTTGATTACAACATCCCAAAAGTAAACCAATTAAACACTACGAAACTTAGACATAAGTTATAAATGGAAATAATTAATTTCAATAAAAATAATAATATTTTATCGAACAATATTACATATTTCATAGAATATCTTAAAAACTTGTGATGCTAGTAACTGAAACGTCCGTATCATTTTTAGCTAAACGTCGCCGTCAGGTAAATGTCGAGTTAGCGTCAAGCCGCGGCCAGGTGGCGCTCTAACCGCTTGGACGTTTATTAAAGAGGAAATACGAATTTCAAACCGCACAACACAAATTGAAGTTGTTCTACAATGCCTCTATTAATAGTAGCATGTCGATCAGGCTGACAGCGTCCACTATGAAGGTACAAAATATATTTTCTTAACGAACAATGCTGTAAATATAGTTGTAGTGTCACTTGTTAAACAGAAACTACAATAGAAACATATTTTAGTATTCACCTGTCGCCACAATAATTCCAGCGCACTCTCCACGGCAGGACGTGCATTCGGCGACATACACGCGGACTTGCGGATATAGCACAAAGGCACTCATCTTTTTGCCTGGCCAGCGTAAAATCTAAATCAATGGTTAGCTCCACTCACTTTTGTTATTGCCACCCTTATATGGCCACCACTATTCACGGTTCCAATTTTTACCATACAAAAAGTATAGGAAAACATACAATAACAATAGCCAAATCTTTACATTTTTAGATTTAATTGGTGGATTTTCTATTTTAAACGCAATAAGAACCAAGAGCCCCAAAATATTGTTATAAAAATTACATTTTGACAAAGAAGAGAATTTTCTAAAGTTAAATAGTAGCAATATTATGTTATGTACAACATATTATTAGAAACAAGAAATAAAGGATTATCTGGCAAGTATGCACAATGGCTCCTTACAAAGGATTGAGAAAGTTTAGACATGACGTCGCTAGCATATTTTTCTAACCGGTCTCAAAGACAGGTAGTATTACGTCATGCTTCGTACATCTTACTATGGAACTATAAAATAAACGCAGAGCTGCTTATTGTATCGCTGACAGTAAAGCCGTGGTGTGCTATTGTGAGCTTCTTCTAAGAAATATAATAGCGACTTAGTTGATCTTGAGATACGACAATGCGTCGTCATTATTTCGCGTTCGTGAGAAATATCAGGCCTCTTTAAAATATATTTGGTCGTGCTGCAGACACACACCAAACTATCTAATTAAGCTCGATATATTATTTGAAAAAAATCGATTAGTCTGCTTGGTAAATAATAATATTTAATGTTTTTTATTTTTTTATTTTCAAATCAAAATCAAATATGTAAAGTAAAATATGCTACAGTGAATTATAATATTATTTAGAATATTGTGGGGAACGGAAATTTTAAAAGAAAACAGAGTGTCTTAACACTAGGTTGTCTGGTTACTTATGCCTACCCTGCTATGTCAGGATACAGCATGTAGATTAAAAAACAAACTTAGAATATTTATCTCATTAACCCAATAATTTGTTATGATAGACTAATATTTATTTATTGTTTAGTATCTATCGCCTGGAACTGAAATTTACTAACATTTTTATACAAATCAAACGTCTCGGTCCGAAAAGTTAATGAAGTGTACTGCGAACACTTTACCCGTGTCAAACTGTCAGGAACACGTCATATTTCACATGTGTATTTTAAACGCTACGTCGGTTTCGATAAGACTACAATAACTTGATAACTGTAGATTTTAGAATAAAACCCTACTTTGCCGTCACTTCTTCCTAAGAATGAAAAAGGTAGAAGGAGGTGTAAACATAATACTAATTCGCCGGTTTGTTACGTGGAAACATATTGTATGTTGTGATACGGTGTCGTGATGCGTTAACATCAGACCGCCGGGGCTCCGGTTTCGCAGAAGTGTTTCGCTTAACGCTCTCTAATACCCGCACTGGAGTTTTTTTCGACAAAAAAATATGTTACACAAGAGAATTATACTGCGACGTATTATTTTCACAAGATAGTTTTTTTATGTTTTTTAACATTATATTTTATGGTTTCACAAAATCATGTTCAAAGAATGAAACCGTGTTAATGTATGCTAAGGCAAATAAAGCCACAAAGTAGCTCATCAAAAATTTCGCCACGCTCGTTCTATTTCATACACACCTCGAGTACGTAACAGAACGAGTCCTAATTACCAAAAAAAGAAGCAAAAAAGCCAACACAGAAGCAGACATCTTCATGAGCAAAGGAGCACTTCACAAAAAGTAGTCGCTAAGGCACATCCACATGTAGATTGTAACCGTCCAAAATTTGCAGCGCGTGTTACATAGACCTTGCACCGCTACCTGCTACTTTGTGACATCTTGATTTAGGGCTGTTGGTTATCATTTTTCGTGTTACTTATGCTATTTTTAAATTTGGACTATAATCCTTAAATTTCAGTCAGGGTTTTTAAAATAAATATATTTTATTTGATTTAATTTTAAGCGCTTGTTTATAATTTTAATTTTTTATTTATATTTTTTCGAAATATTTTATTTACTCGTAGTTCATTTTATTACTAAATAAACAACAATTGTATTTTTTTTTGTCGTTGAAAAAAAAACGAAAGTTTTTATAGTAATTTATTAAATATGTTTCAATATTTCAAAATACTTTAATAACTTTATTATATTCTTACAGAATGGTATACTTTTTTATTAAACACCACACTTAAATGTTTAAATCTCAGGTATACTTTCTGACATTTCTATTAGTAAAGATAATAATTAGCATAAGGATCAAGTAACAGCCCTAAGAGCTTCATCTGCCACTTGAACGATCGAAAGGTACGACGGCGCGCCGGTATCAGGAAGGAATGTATAGTGGGTGACTTGAACACTTCCCATCCCTCTCGCACACGACCGGTGTGCCATAAGCTAAATTTATGTGCCATCTCGTTCGTACGCACCAACGTTTTCAATACTTACCTGCGTGAAATGATATACATCTGTTCGTTATCGCCATCTCTGTCCCCCTTTCCCGCCTAAATGGATTGTTGATATTGCTCTCTCGGTCTATTTTCATGAACAGGGGGTAGACAGTGTACGCGTGCATTAGTGTTGGTGTGAGTTTATTTAGTGAACTTGGAAGCTCTCAGGAGTGTTTGTGCGCGGGGTGTCGCGCGCGCGTGTGTGCGTGAGTTGTAGAGGCGCGACATAGCTTTGCCGTCTCCATGACTTAAAAGTTTTGTACGGAATGAAACCAATGAGCTAGTTGTGCGCCGGCCGGCACGCTCGACGGGCGTGTGTCTGTGCTCCCTCGAAACTTCTTCGTAACTCATCGATACAATAAACTTGTATTATACTATGTTGCAATAAACGATACATTAATGCGAATCATTTTAGTGATTTTATTACTTGGAATATTCAATTGAGTGACGTCACGTTTCTTGAGACACAGTGATGTTTATTTTTTTGTGTAACTACAACGTGTTTGGTTCAACGGACTGTGGAGGTTGGTCGTCACGAAATTCTTGAATATACTGTTACAAATCAAAATGAAGCTCCAGCATTACATAGATTTAAATTCAGTTTTTCAAAACATATGAACAGTCTTTTGGTTTAAATGTTTGTAAAACTTTATACATGTTGATTAATTCTTTCACTTGTTGATGATTATGAAATTATTCAAGAAATTAAGATTAATTACAAGATAAAGATTTAGGTTACCTGTAGATTCCCAGATAAATAAAGAATACTCAACTATTCTCTAAATTACAGAAAACCAGCACATTTTATCGAATAAAAGTTACTAATACGCGTCGAGAAATATCAATATATGTATTTTTCTATGGTCAAGTTTATTAAAAATCTCCTTTTGAATAGCACCGACGGGTTGAACAACCTTCCGGTAAAAATAGCAGTATGCACGAAGTAGGCAGAAAACGTGGGTAAACACGACTCCCCTACACAAATTGGCCGTAGCATAGGTAAATTTGAATTAAAAAGAAAATAGTCAATTTTATAATCTATTTAAGTTGTAAAAAAAAACAAACAAAAAAAAATAACTGCTTTTGTTTTTATTAGTGTCTGTTATATAATTTATTTTTTATTCCCAAAAGTTATTTTAATAAATATCTTATGATTGACCTGTCAATAAATAAGCTGTAAACATGTGTCATTGACAAAAAAGGCCATAAACAAAAAGTCAAACACACTATATATAAAAAACGCAATCAACAAAAGTAATCAGAATTATTGTTAAATGATTTCTCAAATGTTTTTATTTATGTTCAACTTGAGTCATCGCAATCTTTTGATTTCAAAAGAAAAACGTAACTTAGTGGATGATGATGACGTTCAAAAAACATAAGTAATAAGTGATTCAGCAAATTCCACATGTTATTGTGTTTGTTTGCATTTAGTTTCGATATTTCATGTTTATTTTAGTTAATTGTTGCCATATACGTAAGTAACAACAGGTAGGTAGTTTTAAAACTTTAATATTAATATATTAAATTAAGTATTTACGATGTTTTTTTTTTTTTTTTTTATATTGCAATCTACATCCAATTTATTTTATTTTGACAAAGACTATGATTTCGTGAAGATACTTATTGTTCTGAAATTAAATTTGATTTCTTTCCGTTCTATGATTTCGTGAAGATACTTATTGTTCTTCAAATTAATTTGATTTCTTTCCGTTACTTTCAAATAAAAATATTTCCCTAATCTCGTATAATTATCTTTAAAGAACCTGTTATTATTTTGCAAATCGGGTTGCCCTGTTTAAATTTTATATTTTTTGTAAACAAAATAATCCTTTTTAATAAATATCAGTCTATATAATTAGTAACATGGCTAATCTATTGAGAATATTGAAATGTAAAACTTTTGTTTTTTTCTAAATAACTCAAAACCGTATCATTAACTTGCAAGTTCCTAAAAAA
Organism: Philaethria dido; assembly: GCA_033558755.1. Taxonomy (NCBI): domain Eukaryota; kingdom Metazoa; phylum Arthropoda; class Insecta; order Lepidoptera; family Nymphalidae; genus Philaethria; species Philaethria dido. The sequence continues at coordinate 403,686 of JAKGSA010000155.1, forward strand.
AAAATATTTTAGTTATTTGCGTAAAATTCTTTATTTCGGGTACTGGCAGGTAGATTATTTAAATGAATGTATGTAGTAATGTATATAAACTATTATATTTAAAGTATGTATATATTTTTATATTTATAATAGAAAAGTTTATATTTTTTATAACTTGGATAGAACAAATTTGTTTACTTTTCATACTACTAAAATGACTTTAAAATATTATATGTTTATATATTTTTTCGTCAAAACAAATATAAATTGTGTGTTCACAAGAAAATATAAAGGTAACCTCTATTATATTACAATACTATTTTAAATATGTGAGTCTTGTAAGACAATATACAAAAATATACATTTTTATAATAATAATACATAGATATAGAAATAGAAAAAACTTTAAACTAATAAAAACTTCTAAAATAAAACTATAATTACCTAATTAGCATTAAATATTAATTTAAAACAATTAATCTTAAAGTAACAATATATATAAGTACTATATATCTAAAATATACTTACAATGATATATAGCCAATCAGAAAACTCGGCCAACTAGCAACATAACTCTGAAACTACCCCATTTGAAACTATTATCCATTGCCACGTTGTATCTCTGTCCAAAACAATTGATATCTATATTTGTATCAATAATGTGGAGACGCTTACGTGTATTCTGTACGTGGTCAGAATCCAGCGGCCCCCTAACAAGACTGCGGACATCACATTTACTGTAACAATACCAAATGCTTTGTCTAGCTGAGCTATATTCGTATCTTAATACGCAACTTTTTCCATATGAATTTTGAGATTTTTGGTTAGTAAATTATTCATTAAAATAAAAAATATTAAACTGGAGAGAGAGCGGTTATAGAATAATATTGTTTAAAAGTCCTGATTTAATTGGATAGGACAACGTTATCTGCCATTGAAAAGGCAATTGTATGAGAAAAATAAATATATATTTTAAATTGTTAAAACATTATGCTAAGTATTTTTTATTTATTAGTCAACATGTCTTAAAAAAGCTATATAACTATATAACGTAGTAATATGTTTGAAATCAATAAATGAATATGTATTAAAACTCATATTTGAGTTAAAATTTAACTAAGCAACCACGAAAAGTTGTAAAAATCATATTTTAACATTAGTTTTCTAGTACAAATTGTTATGAAACTTTTAAAATTGAGTATAAATATGTTTTTCTATCAAAATCAATATTCACTACATAATCTAAGAAAAATAGTGCTATGCATTATGTGTATTTTATTAATGATGCTTTAAATTTTATATAAATTAATTTAAATAATATATTATTAATACTGTACTACCCTGAACTTACGCGGTAAGTAAGAAAGGGCGAAAGACATGTAGGTCGAATTCGCTTAAATCCGGAATCATTTCACATGATATAAATTATAAGAAGTAAAAAAAATATTCAATAAAATCTTAAATTACATAAATATAAAATTGCCAATGGCATTTATTTTCATGTATAAAGCTAGACCGTCAATCGGAAGATTTTTTAATTTCATGATTTACTTACATACATACATAACTTCACACTGTATCCCGCATATAGCAGGGTTATAGAGGGAACCTAGTGTTAAAACACTCCGTTCTCCACTTATTGTAATAAAATACAATTAATATTAGTAGTTGCTTGTGTTGTTAGTTATTAGTGTGTATCATAATCTCTCTCGCCTTTGTATCTCAAACGTTTCTTGAGGCTGCGGTCGAAGAGCCGCGTTGTTTGCATTTAATTGATTTATATCCAGAAACTAATTAGAATTGAGGTCTGCGTAACCGAACTATATTAATAAGTAAATCAAGACAAATTTAAACATTCTATAGTTGGTAATTGATTTTTTTAAACCGAAATAGTGACAATTTAAAAGAACAACATCATAACGTATTTTTTAATGCATTTTTTTAGGCATTTGGCAACAGTATAATCATAATGAGCTCTTTGATTTCCGCGATTAGTACATTATAATAGTATAATCATATATGATATTAGTGACTTTTAGCGGTTTTCATATATTTTAAATTAATATTATGAAAATTTATATAAATCATAAAATAAATAAACCAAATTTATTATTTTTGAAATATTCCAATATTAAAATTAATAAAGCAAGTAACATTTGATATTTTTCATTCAAATAAATAATTTCGTGCATATGTGCTATTCAACACGGGTTGCTGTCAGCCACTATCGGTGAAGCGATATTTATTCAGTACGCTAAGGAGCTTATAATTCGACGCTAACAGTATTGTATTAATAATCCAAAGAGAGTATCCGCTCCGAACCATATCTCCTCTGGACAGTCAATTAGCTTTCCTGGATTTCAATATTTTCTTTCATATTACTTCATATAATGTTATTACAAAAATTGTTATTATTACAAAAACATGCGAACGATATACATTCAAGCTTAAAGAATTACCAGTCGATAAATTTTATTTTTATACTAGGTGCTTTCAGCGGCTTTGCTCGCGTGGTCCATGTCAGTCGATAGTACATACTGTATCGTATATTACGTATACATATTGTATATGCGTTAATTTGAAAGGTTTGAAGTAGTTACATTTTAAATGTTTTAATAAACAATCACGTCTGGCAAAATATATATTTTTTTAAATATTTTTTTATATAAATAGTGAACTTTGTTTCATGATATCAGGAGGGGTATAAAGTAGCCTAAGTTAGTCCTTATTACATCAGCTACCTGCCAGCAAAAATCCCTTCAAAATCGGTCTAGCCTTTTAAGAGATTAGCCGAAACAAGCAGACAGATAGATAGATATATTCATAAGCAATTAGTAAAAAGCAGTTATATTAATAATACAAACAGACACTCCAATTTATTTATACGAGTATATATAGATATATACTACGTTATATTTTTCAAATAGTTCAATTTAGTATTTTCAATTTAGTATAGTCCTTAAAGTAAACAACAATTTAGGAATATATATCAATATACTCCAATATTTCTAAAGTATCAGAAGTCAATTGCGTTATAAGTTCCAAGCAACATGCACAAAACAAGTTATTTACGCTTTGAAATCTTTTTACAAATTCACAGATAAAGAATATCGAATTCATTTTCTGTTTACTAGCGTTGAATTATAAAAGACCTTTTAATTTCGAGATAGCATATTTTTGAATACTAAGAATTATTTACTTTCATAAGGATTCTAAATATTTGAATTCTTGTTACAGATATTTAAATTTTGAACATTTTTTAGTCTCAAATAAAATTTAAGTATCCCAAAAGATAGAAAAGGTCTAAAACCAAAGTACTATAAGTTTATGAGATAATATTAAAACGAGTTAAATATTATTTACCTTAAAATAGTCACTTTATACCAAAGCGTATAATATCAAACACATGTCATGGTAGTGTGTAATGCTTTTTTAAATGATTTAATTTTTTAATCATAGTAACACGAAATAAATAATTTTCTAAGCTTCTTTTCATGCCTTCATATATAAATTCATTATTGAATATTGAGGTAGTAATATATTTTGACAGTTAATGATTTTTTCTTAGAATTACACTTTTTGAGATATTTAGGTTATACATTTGTAATACTTATATCAAATACATAAATACATTCTAATTTTGTTAAAAATATATATTTATAAAAAATATCAAAATAAAAATACCTCGCAAAATTTTTTTTTTTTTTTAAAGATTTCTTTATTTTTCTCTGCTAAATTAACATAGTTAAGTAATATGTAGCTAAGTAATATTAGTACTAAAAAACTTTATCGCAATAAGTTAAGTTATTAAAATATTTGTTAAACCTCGGAATAAAATATAAAAAAATGACAATGCAATAGAAATGGTTTCAAAGCATTATACTTTAATAAACTAACTACCTTTTTCCTAATATCAATCATAAACAACTTTACTTAAAACAAATCCTACTAAGTATTGAAAGTAACAACGCTTATATAGAATAGTTAAAGTATTTAAAAAGTCATATTCATATCAATGGCATATTAATAAATTAAGACACGAACAAGTATTACTTACGATCCGAAGATGTGTCGTCAGATATTTTTATGCGGTTTAATGATGTGTCATGGATACGTACTGCGGAGGAAACATCAAGTATTGTGTTACGGGCTCACTGGTCTTTATAATTTTATTATACCCATACCCCTGTTCCACCTACCATTCAATTGAACACCTTCGTACAATTGGGAGGGCTGCCTCAATGGGTTGTCGGATGAAATTTCTTAAGATTCTTCTCTCATAATGAGCGGAGGCTGTCGTGCAATGGACAGCAGTAACGGTGTAATTGTCTAACGAAATGAGATCGACAGATATAAAAGAAGATTAAAATGCGCTTAATGAACTCGTATAAAGTAATGATACTATTTAGATTTTTGGCAGTAAAATCAGGCTAAATTTTCTTCAAAACTTTAAAATTTCGCTTAAAGACTTATCAAAGGCAACTCGTAAAGCAAAGCGTAAAGCAAAACGTATTCATTCTTCGAATTTACTTCAGCAAAATTCTAAATTTTAATAAAGGTAATAAACCTTGTCAAAGTCTTGTCTGAGTTATTATATTTTGTAACTATTTTTACTTTGTTTAAATAAATATTTTATGAAAGAAATAATCAAAATACAATAAAAGGGATAAAATACCTGTAAAGAATTTATAATTTATAATGAAGACATCATTATTAAACCGGTTTCAATACTTGAAATGTCGGAACAACATGCAGTGGTGACTCGTCCCGGACACATTTCTCAGAAATTTATGGTATAAGAGCGGCGGAGATATATTTGGCGGAATTGGTTCGCTGCTATTAAGGATTATTTTAGTTAAGATATATTAAAATAGTATGTTATTTTTCTTAGTATTATATTAAAATAGTAATAATGAAATGACAACGAAATAAATAAATAATATAAATTAAGAATAAAACATTATTTTTGAAAAAAGTACCTTTTGAGAGAGCTTATTTAAATAGAATCTCCTTAAGCTATCAGTGTAATATATTGTTTGTCATTTTAAAGCCACTGGATAAACAAAGTATAAAAATATTTCACCCATAAGTACTTCCGAAATCATTCATGAGCCAATCTCATGTCATTAATCATCTGCTATCAAATTTTGAAACCCCTCATATATAATCTTAAAATGAAATGAAATAAAATTCTTTTACTTCTTCAATTGTATGAAATTTATATTATGAATTATTTATAGTTACATTATCATTGTTGATGGAGACTTCATTGATTCTATAAATATTCAATTTAAAGCCATATAATGTACATATTCAAGTTTTAAATTGGTTTTATCATCTTACCTTAAATGCTGTGTAGTTTAATTGTTACTTCAATTGGTATCTGTAATAAAATATGTTTTTAATATTAAATAAGACGTGTTTATTACCTAGTCACATGTCTTGTAAAGATAGCCTACTCCACCCTTTCCGTAGTCCCTTTTTTGAGGCTTATCTATTTAATTCATCACAGGACTCTTTCAGACCCTGACCGCATTCACGATATCGGCCACATGACGAAGGGCCTAAAGATTCGGGTTAAATTTACCAGAAGACATTTATTTATTCACTGATACCCACGATTACCATCTCTTTGGATAACTGGTTAACGATGAATGATTATATTTTAATATCATAATGGATTAGATAGATTGTGAGCCTTTGAAATATCAAATATGTAAATTATAATGGGTAATTTTGTTTGGCAATTCAACCATAGTTGCATATCGTGGTTTCCATTACATGAGGTGTGTTTAATGCTATCGACGATCGTAATGTTCGCAGAGACCATTAACGTACCCCACAACTATTTTTCAATATAAACTCAGAGGCAAAATTGTCATTTTTTATAGTATCATATTGTTGTAGTTTTTTATCCCATCATTCCATTATTGCTTTCATTGTGTTTGTATTTAAAATGTAATTGCCCTAACGTTTGTTGGTTTGGTAACATGTTTTCCAATATTCATTTTGTTTTGTTTAATCAAACAACATGTGCAATCATAATACACCCTGTTTTGAAAATAATATTTTGAATGCAGAGACAAAATCTTTGCAGTTTTTTATAGTTTAAATAAAAACTTTTTTCTTTTAGCTTCCGTCGTTATGTCAACTATGTATGGAGTTTTAGGCCTAAATCGTGTAGCGCGTTCTGGCTTGTTTATATATTTTTTTGAGTAATTATTATTATTACTTACTAATGCTGGAGCTAAATTTTGTTGCGTATAATTTTAACATATATTTAATTTTATTTTTCAGTGTCAAAGATAATGATCTCATTTAATTAATAAACTCTTTTCAAATACTTTGTGATAGTGTCGTACGATATAAAGTGACTGTGATATAAAAATGAGGACGATGAGTTTGTCAACCTTAGTTATACGTTGGTTTGCTTGTCTATTGGTGAGTGTGGAGTGGCAGGTTAACTCTCAGGCAGTACAGCAAAGTTCCGAAGTGGACAGTTCTTACAATTTTTACTATGAACAACCGTGTTGTACAGGACCAGTGATCAAAAATAAATACCATGTGAGACATAGAAAAGGTGAGTTTTATTATATTTTAGTAACTTAGAACTTTTTTTTTTATAAATGGGATTTACTATTATTTATGGGATTTACTATTATTTATGGGATTAACTTAAATTATTATTATACATTAGCGAAAGTTCTTTTTGGACAATGATTATAACATGAAAAATATCAAACAAGATACTTTACGCTTTACATGTGAGCGTTTCCTATACATTTTCTTAAAATTTACACATGCAAAACCGCGACGCTTTTAAGGGTACGTGATATAAACAGAGACAGACATATGTTTTGTATAAGAAAAGTGAGACAAAACAGCCTTTTGTTTCATTGCCCTCCCTGATGATGTCGGGACATTTTAATACAGTTGTAGTTAATGCTTCTCTCTTTAAGTCTATTTTCTAGAATACTAGTGCCCAATTCGTTTTGTTGATTCCACTTTTCAATACCTATGTATGAGGTAATCTTGCTGTTTCCATTTTTATTGAATATAAATATTACTAAATTAAATTATAGTTTAGAATGGCGGAAAGATTTTTCAATGTGATATGAACATATATCGTACTTGTGAGTGTTTTACTAGATGAAAATTTAAATTCCGCTATTTTTAAAATGTCATAGGTATTCTTATATTCAATACCATGTTAATCTTATTCGCTAATAATATTTAGTAAAATAACGAAATTTTTATTATACACTAATATGTTATATTATGGGGCTCCGCCTCCTGTTCACTTCATTTTGCAACCCCCAATTGCAACGATGTAATAAGAAACTTAAAATATCCAATTAACGTATGGTTTTTTTCAAAAGTCCGTCATTCGCTGCGCACAACGGCTAACAGTATAATACAAAAAAAACACTCTTATTAACCCGTGTAAGACATGTAGATATAATGGAAAGAAATAAGATAGAATAAAATTGAAGTAGGTAATTTTTGGTTCGTGAAGAAAGAAGAATAATTGATAACATTTTACAAATTTGATTTCTACTATATATTTAGTTTGTTGCGCTCACACCTTGTTGCGCCTTATTTACGTCGTATTATAAATTCAGTTTTCTCAGTCCAGAATGTGGTCATCTAAGCCGCATTATTAATGTGCAATTTACCATCTCCATTAAACTGTGGCTTAAAACAGTTCGCTTAGAGCTTAATGAGTGTGGCAACTTGAATCATTAAGTCTCTTCGCACTTAATGAAAATTTGCAAGGCCATACCACATATATAGGATTTTGTTTAGAGGTTATATTTTACCACCGTATATCCCAAATATAAATACTACCTAAACATTTTTGTATATATAAAATTGAATTCATAGACAGCTAATTTGTACATTCAAAATATTTCCCCTCTTCTCAGAGTACTATGGGAAAACCATCAGCAGTGCAAAAGCGGGCTGTTTAATTCAAATGTCATCAAAAGTGTCAATCACTGAGATTTCCGAATAGCAAAACCGATTATCGGGCATATTAAGTCGATTATTGTTATCGACAGCGGAGTTCCGTCCATCCAAGCGTGAAGTAGATTAGGGACATCATATAATACCATATTTTTAGCGTCAGCTGCACACATCGTATGCATGTCTCCGTCTACTTAACTTTAACTCATTTTAAAAATATAGAACTTGCTAAAAAAGTACAACATATATTTTCTTTATATATATAGCTAATTTAAAGCCAAGTGTCTTTAAAATTTCAAGTTAAACAACAGGGATAATAGTGCTATGTCGCTAATTACAAGGGTTGCCATGCCAGGAACGATGGACCGTTTTAAAAGGGATGAATAAGTTTATGATGATTCTTTGCTACCCTGAGTAAGAGGTTACCCAAATAATGAACGTTAATGACAGGCTGTTACCAGTTACAAAAAAATATTTTAGAGTAGCTTATCTATGTAAGAATATTTTTTAACATTTAAATTTTTAAATATTTAACCATAAAATAATAAATATTTTTTTGAATTTCAAGTAAGTAATCTGGATGGAAACAAATGCTATGGACATTTGCTTCAAATCCAGCAAGTACCGAATGAATAAAAAATGCACAAAGATTTGAAAGAAAGAACGCACTCAGCTGGGCAGAGTGGAAAGGGAAAAACACAATAAGTAAAGGAGCGGACGGCACATAACATCCGGCGTAGTCATAACTTAAACCAAAACTTGCTTTGACCGCTGACCACGACTCATTCAAACTATTTAACTTATTATATATGGTTATATGGATGTATGGAATATGATTTGAGTTTTGCTATAAAACGAATTTCACAAAATATTGAAGGTCTTAAACAGACAATATGGTTGACCATATTGATCGTTCAGATGTTAGTCGTATAGAACAAATCTTTAAACATAATGAACTTAAATTTTATTATAAAATAACTCTTCTCTAAAGGAACCTACCTCCAAATAAAATACACGACATTCGATTCCAGAGAGAGATGACATTACTTATTTTAGACATTTGTACCACAAAACATTTTGTTCGAAATTTGGTCACGTATGTACGGAAGAAGGGTATCCCATATCGTATCTTATAGGTATTGCGATTGTCCATTGTATTCTCACGAGACAAAGGGTTGAGGACGAGAAGGAAGGTTACCTTCGTCAAACCGCTTTTTGGATTCAAACGTTAAGGCATTCGCGACTGATCAACTCACTTTATCTTAGCTATGTTCACGCTTCGACAAATTTGCTTAATCATTCAGATCACTACAAATTCTAGCAACAGAAATAGTATTATTACTTGTTATGGTTGTCCCATAAATAAAACGTGCTATCCTATATAAATCTTTCATATTATCTGTATAATTTTCACCTAATTTGCTTTGTATAAATAGAGTTGACATTTTTTAATTAAAATTTTTATATTTCTCTTTGCATAGAAGTTTATACAATGTTTCTACAAAACTGCAACAAATTTTTGGAAGTTCTTAAAATAATGGTATTCAATTATAAGTATACTCAAAGGATAAAAAGTCGGGGTCAGTTTCACAAATAATAGTTAGCCGTACTCTTTTCAGTTTTCCAAGTACTCAAACAAATGCTTTTATTCGAAGTGGATGTAAACCTTTTTCTTTCATAATATTCGAAGGTTACGAACAACTTTGATATGAAATACTTTCATGGATAAATAATACGCTACTTTTAGAATTTCAATGTAGAGGGCAAATTCGACCATTTACATTTTTTTATTTTTCAACATGGTTTTTTAATTCTTATAAATACAATTTACGTTTGATCTATTAGAAATGAATAAAATTTAAGCTTAATACTAAAAAAATATGTTATTCTCGTAAATCAATATCAATTACGCCTACTTCTATGTAGTAATTATAACAAGAAATACACAAAACATCTATATTTCAACCAAAATTAAAGCCGCCTATCACGAAATATATTATGTCAAGTTTTCTTTGAAATATAAATGTAAAAGCGCTTCGAGTTTTATCCATAAATAGGCTTCAGAGTATTAGATTAAAGTCATCTTTTATGAAATTAATCCTCGCATCCTTAGTTACGTTGCCGCGGCATATAAATTAAATTTTGTTCAGCACTCTATCCCCTTTAGACCTTGAGCCGTCCACATTAACTTTATAACGCGTTGCTTTGTTCACTTTAAAACAATTGTGGTTGCAAAGAGATCCACAAATTCCACTCGTAAAATACTCATCACGAGCGCTGACGTCTACTTCAACTATTGTTGGTGAAAGGCATCAAAATTCTTCCCGTCTGGAAAATTTCAGCCTTTGTACCCAGAATGCCCGAACGCCGAAGCCGAACAAGTTACTTAATCTCTGCTCCATCCCTTTATGTTTCGTTCATCAATACTTTTTGAAATTGCACCTCAAGCGAATTTCGCGACCAACTGACATGCGGAACGCCAACGTCGTGACTTTACGAGCTATAATAATGATTTCCTATGTATAATCTCCATTAAAGCTTATAATAAAACGACACAATAATGGACACAAAATGTAATTTGCACAATATAAAAGATACAATGAAAATCCTATAAACTCGTATGCTAATTCGCATTATTTTAGAATTCACGCGAGATGATACGTATGAGCATGCATTATTTTTAACAAATTTACATACAAAATTTATACTTAGCCTGAAATTTAGCAAAAGAATAAAGTTTGCGGAGATCTTTGTGGAAATGAACAATGTACTCGGCAGCTTACAGAACGTTGCCTAAGTAGCATTTGCAATGTTAATTTTATTCCATTTTAGACGCCGCAACGTTTTTAAAATAACTAGTTAAGTGTAAGTGCTACCGCTTAATATTTAAAGCATGGTGTTACAAATAAAGGGATTTCGAAAAGTATACAAAAAAAAGAGAAAATATCCTTATTTGTTATTATTTAATTATTTAATATTGTCCTTATTACATTTAATGTCTTATAATTTAGTTTGTTTGTAGTTTTTAAATTATTTCAAGGCTTCTATTTTGGTTCATCCTTTCCATTGAATAAGCCTATTCTCTTTTTAGCATCTATTATATAGAACCACGTGATAGGTGATAGTAAGCAACATAAATACTTGATACATCTAGACGAAGAAAACATCTGTTGAATGCACAAATGTATTAGTAATTTTTAAATTTAGTTCCATACATTCTGATTAAGCAACAAATTAAATCTTTTCTTAAAATAATAAATATTATATGTTATTTGTACTTTACTTGTCTATAAATACGTGAAGCAAAAACTTTACCCCTTTTTACAAAAATTACGCGGACAGAGGAGCATGAAATTTGGCACATTTATAGTTTATATAGAGAAGAGGTGCAGAATGCTAATATTTTTTTTTATTAATGCATAAAAACTATATTAAATTGATAAAATAAATACTACACACACTACCATGGTTTGACATCCATGTTTATACAAAGTGACATATACATTACTAAAGGCAACGCGTTGTTAACGCACCAACGGGGACACTAGTATTTGATAAATATGAAACTTTCTTTCATTGAATAAGTCAAATTTAACCTTTTAAAGAAGGTCTAAAAGGGAGATAAAATTTGAGATAAAATTTAGTACATGATAGTTTAAATTGAAAAATCAACAAAGGATATTTATGTGGAAAATTAAGAATTTTTCAAATGTATGTTATATATTTATCCAAATATATAATTTCAGTGGATAAAGATGTTTACCTGTTTTCATAGTAATAACAATAAATTTCATAATTACTTTTACACTTATATGTCTTAAAAACAATCTTCATTCTTTTTTAAACTCCATCCAAGAAATAATGGAATAAGTTTAATTAGTTTGTCTTGGTGTCTAGTCGTAATTAAGCATTGGTATCTACAGTACAAATGTTAGTATTTCTTTCCTACACCGGTTAGGATTGTAGTTACTAGGTACACGTAAATTTTAGTTGTGCTAAGTAAACAAAAAAAGCAACATGACTTTAAATAAAAAATAATTAAAATATTACGAATAACTCATAACTACTTGTCAGTTATTGATTAAATTGAAATGGGACCACACCAGAAGCACTAACTATCATATAAAAAATAATCATTGAAATTTATTCACTCATAAAAAGTTGTGCGGTAACAGATAAAAAAAATAAAAATGAGACCCTTCTCCGTTTTTTAAGTCGGTTAAATATCACAATAACAAATAATTAAAACAATTTATCAGCTCTTTTATATTTTGGAGTTTATGGACCTACTATTTATTTACTTTTACTGCAGGTTACTATGAAATCTCATTTTTCTTCGCTATTTAATTAAACCAAGTTTCATATTAGAAACGTGATTGTTAGTTATTTCAAATTCACGGAACACTGAAGCGGCGTTAAATATAAATCTGCCATTCATAATAATTTCAGTGCAGCTGTCATCATTTTATAAATAAAATTCATAATCCTTTATAAACTGGCGTGTGTCTCGAACTCTCCCACAAGAATAGCGTGTAGAATCAATACGTACATTTGGTTTGTTCGAATGCATTTCGTCAAAGGTAATTCGATCCGAATCGACGTCCTTTTGTTTTGGCACTTATACGCCTTTAGTTTGTTTTTGCCGTAATTCAACACTCAGACGTTCGTGTTACTATTGACACTTCAAGCCAAAACATAAAATTGTTAAAAAAACGTTGTATTCGAGAGCATATTGTTCTTAAACAGTTTTTGAAAAGGTCTGTAACTCTGCGGATATAATCAGTATGAGTGGGAACTATTGACGTTTATTATATTCGTAATTTAGATTTATGATAAGGATAATTCCGTATGATACATATTCGAATATGTCAAGTAATTACAACTTTCTCTTAACAATAATGAATAGTGCATAACTTCTACACCGACTTCAAAAAACAGTAACATAAATATTTACTGGGTGGACCAATTTTGATTATTCCTTTTTATATGATAGCTAGTGCTTTTGATATCGTTCTATAAAAATAGTTAAGATCTGAGGGATAGATTTTGAGTTATTTATAATAATTGTACATTTTAGAGCATTTTTATGAAGTCAGTTTTCTTGCAATTTATATGAATAAGCTTTATTTAATATTATTCTTAATATATAGAATGTTCTAGCCTTCATTTTATTAGAATTTGAGTAACAAAATATATGATCCTCCTATACGGTTGTCAGCGAATTATACACCCCGTATGATATTGACTGGACGGCGGACTAGTATAAAGCAGCGTGGACAGTACACATCAAAATTTACAATACATTTTAAGGGTAAAGTGCGGTATGGCGTACGAGAATTTGTTTTATGAATAATAGTGCATTTGTATTAAGGGTTATCCTTTATAAAGGTTATACTATAATAATCTTGATGCATTTAACAGTGACGTTCTACCTATTTCTCTATTATTTAATATCACAAGAAAGTTTTCTTTGCTACAACGTTTACACTCAGCAACATGTAGCACAGAAGAATTTTCTTGCAAACTTTTAATTTACGTAAGCTTTTACAATCTTTTTAAATCACAAAAAATATAACACAATCTCTTGCAGTTCATTAAGAAAATGGTGCCTGTTAACCCAAAACATGGCTTTTCTCGTCTTCGTTTATTAATTTTCCAGTTACTTATAATTTTAATCCACAAAGTTTTATATACTTTAAAAGTTTTTTGTTACTTTATCCATTACTTGAAGCAATATATTTACTTGAATTTTAGTTTTTATTCAGTCTAATATAATTTATAAATCAGGAGAACTAATTAGAAGACAGACGTAAGCGCATAACTGTGTGGGCAGCGACTACCATTAAATTCGGGATACAATTTCTTCCATTACAAAGTCTTGGCTGTGGGAAATATGGCATTATTTTTCCTTTAATTGTGACTTTGTTATTTGTCAATTATAATCATAGGAAATCACTTAACAATGGCACCGTCCACACGATTATGGTAATTTAACATACGTTCTACTTGTCCCAGAATTTATACAGAAACTAAGAGTACCCAGGACGATTGATTAGGAATATTTTCATTATTCTGTTACATGTACAAAGACAGGGCATTTACGGTAATTTTAACTGCACGCGATGGCTATGGGTTATGATCCCGCTGAGTAAAATGTTAATATTTAAAACATAAGTGGCCATCCTAGGCAGTCTAGATCACTGTGTGTCGGCTACTGAACACGCAATGCCAGAAACGTTGCGTTTTTAGGCATACTTGGGCAACAAGTAAAGCATAGTGATACGTCTCTACATTTTCTCTGCTAACTATTAAAAGCGGCGTAGGTGTAAAGATAAAACTATACACTCTCTTATATTAAACGTATATTAAAATATTAACGATATCGATTTAAGCAATTTAACAAACATCAGGTGATTTACGATCAAAAATGTTCGATAAAGCAAACAGAAATTATTAATAACCTTGTAACGATACGTGGCTCGAATATTGATGATGTATATAATAGGCTATTTCGTGCACTCAGGGATTCGTCTTTCTAAATGGTTGTCGTCAGCCGTGTATTTTATTCAATCCGCGAAACAAAATTGATCCACAACATTAAGCGTACATTTACGATCATGATATAAATTGCCTGATATCACCGCTATAAAACAAACCGCAGGATTACGGATTTAAATTCGTCGATAGCAAAGCAGTTAAAGGGGCCTTTATAAATTAACGATGCCAATTTCCCTAATGACATTGTAAAAGGAAAGTTTACGATTAATGTATAGTTGTATATTGTATCGTTGTTGCTTTCGTTCCAGCCCGTACGCACTGTTGACACGTTTAATTAGTCTTAGATCGGCTCGTTATGAAATATTTCTATTTATACATAACCTAGTATAAAATAATCATATTATTTATACATATAATAAATTTCACAGAGTTATCGCCTATTTTATTGCACGGATTTGATATAGTTCGTTGTTTGATATTTAACATTTATTGAAAATATGTAAAATTATAAGAAAGGAAAAACAGTATACAATAGAAATATTACCTAAAGATGAGTTTAATCCGAAAGATTTCCATTACATATTTCAAAAAGCTTGTTTTTACTTAAGTTTTCTATTTAGGAACGTTTCACTACTTTCATTAATTCCAAATAGATCGTTTGCTATGTATATGCTATTTATAGCATTTCTATTACCAATTGTATAAAGTCATCTACGCTTATTCAATAGCCTTTACAAGCCGTTAATTGTAACATCGTAGGAAATTCAACCCATCAAATTACATCCGCCAAATAAGGCGGCGCGGCGTCTCGAAATTAATTATACAACGCCTTTATCAGGTGTCCGCCTCAGGCCCTTATTGAACTTCAACGATTATTCTAACGATTTGTTAACATTGTCTGTTTCTAAACCGAATCTGCTATCACTATGCAAACGATATCGCTCCAGCTTTCAAAATTTGCAAAACTAGAAATTACTTTTATTTTATAATTATTACTAGTTTTTTTTTTTTAACTTCACGCTGTATCCCGCATATAACGGGGTAGGCAGAGGGAACCAGAGAACCTAGTGATAAGATACTCCATTTCATTTTCAACATTTCCGTTCCCCATTATTAATAGTGACTATCATTTTATATAAATAAAAGTAATTGTACCTACAAAGAAAATAATATTAGGCGATTTCACGAAATTACTACAGCTTTTCTTGGTTAAATTTTAGACAGTGCGTACAAATTACTTTGTAGCTTTTCTCGTCTAAGTATAGATTCCTTATTATTACAATAAAATAATGATGGAAATGAATCCCAATCCTTTATTAAATTAGTCCGTCCCCTGATACAAATAGGTAACGACTTCACCCGCCGCTGCGTCTAAATTATATTACTTTATTGTTATACTTTTTTTACTTTCCCCCGAACTAACGTAATTGGCTTGGGATCACGCTACTATAACTATAAACTGCGTTATTGGTTTGGCTTTGTAAGGCTATTTTGTATTGTGTGTTTTAGGGTTGTATGTGTTCTTCTATTAACTTTTGCTATACTCGTACGTTTAACTTGAACATATGGGAAAGTTGTTAATTTTATTGACGTATGATATATATAAACGTTTGTTTTTTCTACAGACATAATAATAGTTACTAGTTCAGGGGTTTTTCATATAGTGAGTTGGTCAGAGAGAATCTAGTTATTAATCGCTCCGTACTCTGCCCGAATTTGAGATTTTGTTGTATGATGGCCGGTGGGATTTAACGCAGCATTGTACCAGTTCACCACTTCTACCAGAGCGGGGATATAAAATAATTCAAATGTAATCATTTTTCTAAGTCGAAATAAAACCCACAACAATCGCGCTTTTTGCTAGTCGCACGCTGTCCAACTATGCCAGGTTGGCCTAATGAGTCACATAAAGCCATAATGACATTGTGAAATAATTACGATTTATTTATTATTCGTATTTGTTGTTACTATCTATTATGTACCTATAGAAAATTAATAAAATGCTATAGATGATAAATTATATTAACATTTTTTTTGTTACTTAAGTCTTTTATGTTATAATAATACTAAACGGATGGAAAACGAGTTCTTTCTACCCGCTTTGCAGAAAAACTTGAAACTGCAATTTAACATAACAAATATCATACAAATAATACAATCAAATTTTATTCTAAAATGTACATATATGAGTCGTGACTAGACGTCTGTTTTGGAAGCCAATATCACGTAGGCACTTAGGGCGTACATGCAGACCGATCGAGAACACTTTGATCGTACTCGATACGAATCGCGATTGATATCGCTTGTTGAGGGCCACTGAAACAATGACCCCTTTATCACGCCGTTGTTGACTGCGGATTAGTGGACTCACGCTTCACGCCAGAACCTATCACCCTATAGAAACCAGATTCGGTTAATACGTTTTAGGTATTGACGTTGGCCTGAATTATGTATTCGTCGGATAAATTTTGTGAACGCTTCAAATGCTTTGAAATAATACCTCATTTTGTGTTATTTCTTTAAAATGCTTTGGATTCATCCTTAAAAACCTGAATACAATATTAAGCAGCCTTTTATAAGCACTTTTAAATCGTAAAAACGGCGCATCAAGTTCTTATAGAAAAAATGGTAATAACTTAGTAGGCTTAAACAAGCTCTTTTGAATCATTAAAACCCTAGTTCAGAATAATCTCAAGTAGAACAAACGACCTGCAAGGAACCTTAGCATTAAAAGCATTCCGTTTGAAGCAGTAACTCGTTTAAAAAATCTACTTTGTAATGTGCATAGCATTTTGTCGTATCTTTCGCAAAGTCAACTAAAGTAGCTCACTTTTTAAGTTAACATGCGTGTTTTACACTTTTGCCACAAAGTAAGTGACTTTCGTACTTAATGCTTATAATTAACACAAGCTTTGCTTACTTACTATTTTTAATTTAATACCATGCCGATGTCTGTACTAAAAAGTGTAACAAGATAACTCAAGTGACAATAAAAATTAATATGAAAAATATGAACTGATCTTGTACATACGATAAATAATCAATAAAAATACGTACTGTGGCACCTTTAGAATTATAGACACCTAATCAAAAAAATCATGATTTAGATCTTTATCGTCTTTGATTAAAAAAGAATATAAAATAAAAGATAGTTTAAAAAATATTATTACTTTTCAAATAGCTTAAATATACAAGTCTTTATATGACGTTGCCAAAAATTGATATTTTTAATATAGGTCGCTATAGATATAGTTATAAATATTTTTTGGACATTATTTGTATTTTTACTGGTAATAATAAACCCAACGTGCATTTTGATGTTCAATTGACACGGTGGCCGTGTCGTTTATACTGACTCTGTTACATAATGCTATTTGTCAAAACGGTATAATCAGATTGTGCCCGCAGCTCCACGTAGAGTTCAGATAGATGAAACTTTATTTTAAACCAACATAGCAAAATCATTTTACATTCAAAAATAAAAATATACGTGTAGGTGACATTATTTTGTTTGTTACAAATAAATAAAATACTGTCGTTTAAAAACACATTTGTTTTGAATATATAAAAGTGTTGAATATATTTTGTAATATATCTCAATGACTATTATTTTTTTTTTTTTTATTGATAACGGACGGCAATAGAGCAGAAGGACCACCTGATGGTAAGTGGTTACCTTCGCCCATAGACATCTACAACACCAGAGATGTTGTAGATGCGTTGCCAACCTAGAGGATACTGATGGAAGGGGGGACAATGTAGTAGTTCACTATCAGAACCACCACATTTTGGGGAAAGGATGTGTGGGAAAGGGGAAAATCTGGCTTACATGCCATCGAACCGGAACACATCGTTAGATATTTGGCGGTTCGTCTTTGACATGATAGTGGTCGCGAGCCAGTCGGAGGACGAACCTCCTACCACCTAACAGAACATAGATTTTCTATATATGTAACCCATATACCCACATACCTAGCGCACACATTAAATATTAATTCAGAGAATAATTCGAAAAATGCTACTGATAATTATTGAATGTGCCTCAATTCGGCGAACAAGTGGAGGACGGAGTGTCTTGACACTAGACTATATGCGGGATATAGCGTGAAGCTATGTATGTATGTATGTATGTATGTATGTATGTATGTATAATTATTGAAAAAGTGTTGTTATTATTTCTATAACTACTATCTAAGTTTAAATATCTTTTTAAAAAAGTCTAAGCATCTGAATATAAATTTATAATTATTTATTTATTAAGATAGAATATTCATGTGATTTCTTATAAATTATCTACGACGAAAATTATATCAACGTTTATTGTTTGGTGTAGGTAAATAAAGATTTAATGGGGATCTGCACCGTAACTTAATATGAGACGTCAGTTTCTGTCTTTAAAATATTATTTTGACATAGCAAAAAAGTATACGAGTATATATTCAGTAAAACTATAAGTTTATTAAGTACGATTATTCCATTACTCTTTCAATCATAGTAATAAAACACGATACCAATAAACTTGTCTCTAAACAAATCCAATTTAATCCATTTTTATGAACGTTTTCCATTTTATCTACCGTTTTAAGTATCGCAATTTAAATATAATTTCTTAATACCAAGGAAAAAGAAGAAAAACAAAGCAACCGCTGTAGTCAATTACGAAGCTTAAAAATATCGCTGGCATTATTCCTTGTATTTAAAAACGAAGGGTTTCCAATCCTTTAAACCGCTAAAAACAACTCGAAGACTCCTCCGCATTAAATTCGCTAAATCTGTATTTTTCATTCTGCTAACCCTGAATATTTTAGGTATTTTGTTAATATCCCAATTCTCCTTTTTAACTCGGTTCGGACTTAAGGCAAGTCGGCATCCACCGTTAACAGTTTCATGATTAATGACTGAAAACTCTTTGATGGCTTTTTAATTAGAGCTAAAACAGGGATGTAATACCGGCGCGGACGGCTCTCGCAAGGTTGTAGCGACCACCGTTATATTTCATAGAGGGTGCGACGGCTTCGAATTTGCAAGGCTAATAAATTGCGGAATACCTAGGCCTTATTGGCTCAGCGCGAAACCATTCGGGTGGAACTGGATTATTTTCGTCAAGTTCCCAACTCGTTTCTTTAAATAAATGTCGTCTGAAAGTAAAATGCAAAGTGTATTCTTGCCTTTGTGCGGCGATCTACATAAGAGCGTTTACTTATCAGTAACACAGGAATGGAATTTCTAACTTTGCATTACAAATTTATTTTCCCAAGCCTCAAGGCTCGCCTTTCAGATTATTCCCATTCTTCAGTGAAAATAGCGATTAATATTCAATATGAACAGCCTATTTGAGTGATTGTTTCTGGTGCCGTCTATAGAGATCGAGATCGGCTTTGTTTGCCAGCACTTTCCAATTGGAGAAATAAGCGTTCCGATTCTAATAAAATATTAATATTAAACTTTAGATTAATATTGGTTCTTTCAACTTGATTTCCGTTAATGTAATGAAAGGTAGCCAATATTACTTAATCTCCAGTTTTGCTTACAAATCGTTAATGTTTTGTAGAATGGAAGGTAATTTAAAAATCTAACGTCCTCAAAATCATGTAAGTGAGTAACCAATTGTTCATAATGTTGACTTCCTGAAAAATACTCGCTCTACCTCCAACGCTAACTCCTTGAAAACAATGACTCGTCAGAATATAGTTAGGAACCACTCTGAGCAATTAAGAAAAACAAAACATTTTAATTCGCCCGCGTTGTGTCGAGTAGCTTTCCCAAATTTGTAGCATCGTCATTCTCAACTTTAATAAAGCGTCTTATAACGCTTGCAATTCCAAATAAAATATGCAGAACTTGCATATTTTATATATATTTCCAGGCTTAGAAACCATTTTTATTGAAAATAGATTAGTTTCCATTACTAATTTAACATCACAAAAGAAAGTCTATAAAAATATATTAAAAGATAAAAGCTCCCCTCTTAAAATTTAAATAATTTTATACAATAGATGCTACAGTTGTAAAATTAGAGCAGTTTTACAAGATGGCGCTACCGAAATCCGGGAACAATGTAAAAAGTTGCGCTGCAATTGCCTCAGCTGCGGCTGTTCGTAATATATGGTTGTTATTAGCGAACAAAGTTTTAATTTCCCTCTAATCCCATTGTAATATATTGCTTATTTTACTTATTTTGTCGGAATTTTAATATTTATTATTAATAAAGTTTGTTGAACAAGTATTAGCAAAGTAGAGCATAAATAACGATTTTATTTTATAATGAGAATTAATAAAAAATGTATGTTACATTTATTCATTACACTGATCTGAAAATAATCAGAAGTAATCTAATGAAATTTCTAGCCGACATATGTAGATATCTAAGATGCTTATAACATAAGAGAAAATCAATGTGTAAGGCTGTAGAAGAACATGATCTATTTTCAATGGAAAAATATGAATATTTCTTAAAGCCTTATTAAATTTATTATCAAAACATTTCCATTCTCGATACTTCATAAATATTCTTTTATTTTGTTGCCAGACAGAGGAATATATTTAAACATCATAGCATATATATAGATATTATAAAAATGATTATTTATTTACTACCAATATACGCATGTATTATAACGTACATAGTTTCACGCTTTGTCCCTAGTGGGGTCGTCAGAGAGAACGGAGTGCCAACCACTACTTCTTTCGCCTCGTCCACAGTCATTAACCTCATCATACATGAACTCAGGTGGATCCTCATGCTTTTTACATGACTAACCTCCAGTATAATTAACATTCGAAGGTCAAGGACATTCCGTCGTCCCATCAATACAGACAGAGCACCGTTAAATCTGTTACCAGCAGCAATACGCTTTTCCACATCCATAACGAATCTTCCATCTCCACTAAACATACTTCCCAGATATACCACCTCATTGACTTGTTCTAATGTCTTTCTATGTACCTTAAGAAGAAAGAGTGAGATACGCAGTTCTTTCTTCATCTTAAATATTATTTTATTAGATCCATTCATTCTTCTCGGATGACTCAAAGTTCACGTATATTAGTGGATCCATTTCATGCCGATGGTTTCTTTATTAGTACATATATTAACTTTTATTTTAATATTATATTTTTTAATTTTGCAACAGTTTTTTTATTACATTTAAGGTTGTATTTATTTAAGTTGTATTATAATCATATTAAAATATGAATTTTTGAAAACATTTTTGACGAAAATCAAGTAGAGATCAACCTAAAAAATATTTTTTTAGCAGCAGCAGTTAACAACAACGCATTGAAAGGTTTTTGCTTGGAAGTTTGTGCTTTTAGATTAAAATATATTGCTAATTAAATAATACGAATAAGATCTTATTAATAACAATTTTCCAAAGTTTATATTTTGTATTGGAAATTAGTTGAAATTGCTATAAAATACATACAATAATAAATATCTTATTTATTACTTCGCATAAGACTAAATAAGCAAACATCCTAGTCAACATGCCTTTGTAAACAATACTAAAATAAACAAAGAATACAGAAGCTCTTTCGTTGAGATTAACAGGAACAGCAATTAAACTCACATTAGCCCATAAAATATGAATCGGTCATAGCACGAGGCGCTAAGCAATTTGCTTAAGCTACTTGCAAAATGTTTTCCTTTGCAGAACTTACACAAAACAATTTCTCGAAGTCAGGATCGTCCATTCGGTATCCGGAGTAAGTTTAACTCCAAACAATAGTTAAAGGAACAAAGAAAGTTAGACTGCGGTCCTAGCGTGTGTGAATCGACAGTCTGTTTGTTTGTATTTAGTTATGTAAGTATATTTATATACGTAAACACGTTTGTATACCATTACAAGTTATCTTTACAGCAGCTTAGCTTAGCTTAGCAGCTTTACTATTGCTCTAATTGTCTGTATCTATTATTTTTCATTTTCTTTATATTTTTCATATTGAAACTCTCTTAATTAAAATAAAAAAAAAATCGTGTACAATAAATCATACGCTTAATTCATATTCACACAATCTAATAAGACAAAACCAAAACGTATGTTTGCACGAAATGCCATTAGAGTTTTTACTTCAGTCAATGGGGCTGGTGATTTATTTGCGGCTATGAGGCGTGAAACAAATGAAGTACCCTGCTCTGAGATATACGAGCTTTACTAACTGGGGAGAATCAAGAATGCTAGAAACGTAGGTGCAAAGATGGTAACTCTAATGTGATTATTCGTACAAGAGACCTAAGGTTCAACATTTCAATAAGACTGAATCGAAATATATGTATATATGCATTATGCAATTAAAAATTTCACTAGGGCTACGATTTATTTGCAGGCAGGAGACGTGAAGTAAATATATGGGCAGTACATTTTGAATACTCGGGCATACATAAATATACATTTTCCAAATAGGGGAGACAGGAATGTTTGGATTCTAGATGCAATTACGACTATAATTGAGATTGCAATGTGATTGAGTATTTAAATAAATAGATTATTAATTCCTCCTCACAAATAATACAACAAAATAAATTTTAGTTGATTCGTATTTGGTAAAAACACAAACGATACAAATGAAGAAAATGTAAAACTTATTTCAAAATATATTTATATTTGTTGTAGTAGAAAGTGGTTTTGTCACATCGATAGTATATCTTCCAATACATTTGCGTAAATCAAAACGAAAATAAAGAATTTTAGTGCTTTAGCCGATCTGCTTGTGGTGAGAGTCATGCGAAATTCCTACCAACTGTCATTGGCGGCGATTAGTCAAGCTGTTAAGTGCTACTTTCCACTTGTTTTTCTCTTACTCGGGAACAGTAATTTATGTGACTTTAGAGTTTCAGTGCAAAATTTGCAATCGACGGGGATCCTGGCAAAACCGAAGGTTTATTTATGGAGGTAGAGTTAGAGCTGAAAGTTCTGCGGGTGCAGCGACAGTAACCGTTTTTTGTTTGTTCCTACTTACTTACTCAGGAAATAATCCTCTTGCGTGTATTGAGCGGAGTTTTTTTAACGGCTCCAGTGCGATAGTACTACACTCGGCGGCTTAGCACATTGCTACATCTCTTTTCATTTTATTGATACTTTTGTTAGATTTGGATTGAAAAGTTTACATTTTTTGTTCCATGTGCCTTTCTATAGATTTACTTTTTGAGAATCGAAGATATTCTTGTCAATAGAATGTGTGTTGTAGTTTATATAATATTTTTTTCTTTTTTTTTTAACTTCACGCTGTATCCCACATATAGCAGTGTAGGCAGAGGGAACCTGAGAACCTAGTGTTAAGACACTCCGTTCTCTTACAAAAATTCCGTTCCCCACTTTCCGCCAAATTGAACCATTGCGTGGCGGAACTCAACGCCGCGCTTTGCCTTGCTACCAAACCCAGGAAATGAAAATACATATAAAAAAAATAAATTCAAATCAATTAAAACACGGCTGTCAAATTTCTGCTGAAGGCTGAAAAATTCAAATCAATTAAAAAACGGTTTTCCACAATGAATTTAATTCACTAAACTTTATTATTTGAAATCAATATAATATTAAAATAAATATTTTATTTTACTTATGCGTGTTTTTTTATGTACACACGACATAAAAGACCTGAACTTATAAGAAAAGTCAACAACGACGAGCAAAGGTGTCTAACGTCTAAAGAAATAAGTATATCAAATAAAAGCATCCGTATCTCTCATTTGAGCCAGTTCCAGATCAAATCAGCGATTTAAATTAAGTCAGAGAAAATTGGGATGTTGATTAAATTTGAAATCTTGATTACTTTGAACCTAAACAAAAACGTTAATACTGTTTTCTTTTGTATTCTTTATTTAATGTATTTTCACTAAAATAAAATATTTATTTTGGTTTGAATTTAAATAAGTAGCAAAGAAATTCTTCTTTGGATTTTTTTTTTATTTTTAAAGATTAATATATAAATTTTTATTGTGTATAAAAATTTTAAAATATATTGCTATATATATTAAGAATGGAAGACTAATAACGAAAGTAACAGATTTCATGGTCTTAAGCCCAAAAGTGACCATTGCACATTCCAAAGTGACGGTGGTTACAAATAATTAACTTAGTTTACAAAACATGAGATTGTTAGCTAGATACAACTCATATGAACAGTGTGATCATTTATATACTAACGCCCTTTTCTATGTTTTGTATATTGACAAACGTTTTTTACTAAAATAACGAGACAGATAATAAGATTGGGTAACTCTATGATTGCAAAAGGTACATATTATTGAGCGTTTTTACCTTTGTGGCTTATTTCTTGTTTTAAAATTATTACATCTTAATATAAGTGGACAATAAAATTTGAAATACATATTTTTCTTTACGTAAGAAGTATTTTGTAATAATTACCTGATATTGCTTTTTTTATTGAAAAAATGTATTGCAAATTTATATATTTATATAATATCATAAAGTAACAATTTTCATTCTGTGGACAGTGTAGAAATTTAAATTTTATATAATATTTTTACATACACACATAGCTTCACGCTTTATCCCGCATATCCACTCCGTTCCGGAAGGTGAGTGAGTGGCGGAACTCAACGCTGCGCTTTGCTTTGCTTTGCGCCTTGTTACCAAACCCAGGATATGAAAAAATCGATTTCCTGGAGTGGGAATCGAACTCACAGCCTGTCGCATTTACAGTCGCACGCTTGTGCCTCTGCGCCACGACAGGCGGTGTTATTATGTTTTCAATATTTTAATTTGTATTATATAAGTATTGAATTTAATATGCTTGTATTGGGTGATTTTTTATATTTACTAAGTAGGTAAAAAGGCTGCTAGGACACATACTATACAAATATAATACATGATAAATCTTGATCCATAGTTTGATTGTTTTTACAAGAGCACCCTCATGTTTTCCTACCCGCCGGCACTGTTTTGTTACCCGTCATCTCCATTGTACCTCTATCCTTGTAATTACAATTTATTTACAAGCCAATGTTTATTAAAAACTGCTATATTTGATATATCAAAGAAAAAATTCAATTTTAATTCTTAATTAGTTGTAAAATGTTTTTATTAGTTTTTTGTTTAGCTAATTTTAAATATAGACACGTTGGAAACTATCATCCATCTGTTATTCTAACAAATTTTCATACTCAATTTTTATATGATACTTGTAGTATACTAATTTTAATGCGCTTTTTTTAGTTTCACCTCATCTCTCTATCAGTCAATCAATGTAAATGCAATCAGATATTGATATACCGTCTGATTAGCATGAAAATCTCTACATATGTCCGGATACAATAGTTTCATATACTTGCCAGGACGAATAAGTTAAGGAGAAAATTTTGAATGTGTGGTCTTTAGTGTCCTTTAAACTAATTTGTTATTTAATATCGGATACTAACTTAAAACAACCTTTTTTGATAAAATTATTCTTTCATAATATTGATATTGTTTAGCTGTATAGTTCCTCGAAGGAAATATATTTTGAAGACATCTTTATTGTAAACTATGAATACGTTACAAAAATTATCGATCACATGCAATTTAAACATCCCACACGGTTTAAAATGGCCGCCAAGTGTTTTGGGGATTGTTCGTTCACATACATATATTTTTACTTGAACTCGATGTACAAAAATCGTAAGAGGCTTAGATCCTCCCACCGCTCAGAGGCAACAATTAAAACAATAAGTGGCAAGGGATCATACAGTGCCCCGTTTCTTTATTCCTAAGAACCCTACCCAGACGTAAATAAGGTTCAAATTTCAGTATTAACATAATAAAGTGCTTGAACCCACAGAGTAACTAGTAAGTGGAAGCAAATGATGTCTCTAGCGCCGTCGTTTTCGTACTTCAGAAAATAAAGTTGCACATGTAAATTATGTATCGGCACGATGTGTTTGATCGTTAAAAATAATTTCTTATTTCTATGTAATTAACATTATTTTAGCAGAATAAATAAGACAATATTATAAAGAACTTAATAAAGAAAATTACAATATAATTTGAACGTAACTAAAACAAATCTCCCCTTTTGGATTATAAAAAATGAATAAAAAGGTTTCAACATTAATGAGTCTATGTAGATGTGTGGGTTAAAATAGTGCCTCCGCTCATTAAGTAGATCGTTAAAGTCATTGACGTTATACTTACCTTTCCCTTGGTTGTTAGTAGTCTGCTATGCAATAGTTTCTCTTTTTACTATACAGAGGTGAAGTCTCCTTTCTTGGCATTGATACATGCAAAGACTACACAAAAAAGTTAAAAAGAAGAGTATGTACCCTCTGTACCCATTTCTATGCAAACAAACAGAACCGGATCTGTAAACAGTTCTTGTTAAACGCCACAGACTAAAAACTTACACAGATCTTTTTAAAGTAATTTCAAAGTCTAATATTTGAACCACTTACAGTCGTTCTTCCGGCTGACATCCCGGTCGAATTTCGTGTCGGGGTGCGTCAAATAACAAAAGTTTCCCGTATGTACACCTCACTTCTAAAACAATGAATGCAATGTATGTAAAGCGAAGGGGGTGTCGCCACACGATAGTTCTCATGACGGCCCACCGATGCGGAAGGAAGCCGCTCTCGAGTTTTTTCAAAATGGCAGCTTGTCAAATGTCAGATTGACGCGTAAAAAAAAGATGGCCGCTTCAACTTCACCAACAATAATCGATTGATTACTATTGTTTTATGCATCGTTACAACCAAGATTTATTACATTTTTATTATTTTTATTTTTTTTATTATTTCCAAGAAATAAATCAGGAAGTTTATACACTTGAAAATATTTAAAATATTCTATTATAAATTTAAATGTTAAATTTACAATTTTAAGTGTAGAGTTATATTGTAAGAAAATCGTTAATAAAGCAATAGTTTTATAATTATGTTTACTAATTTTTGCTATTTACAATATATGTTTTTTAATCTCGTTGTCTAAAATATTGAATACTAAACTCTTACGTACTTTCTTAATTTGACTTAACTCTCTACTGTTCATTAGGAAATGTTGAAATATACATAAGATTAGATTCTCTTTTTTAGATTCTCTAAAATTTTAATTATTTACCTACATGTATACAAATTGTAATATATTTTCACATTTTTATTTATTTCTAAGATTTACAGCGATTGAAGTTCTCCTTTCAAATCGCAAAATGATCCAAGAAGTGTATCATCGAAACGACCTTTTTCTGTTAAGTCAAAGTGAAGGAGCTCTTAAGCAGCAGTCTGGGTGATATGAAACAGGCCGAAGCGAGAGTCGCACTCCAAAGGGCCCGTCTCAGATGTCACTAAGAGGGGCCTTTCGCGGGCCCGACCACACCCCCCACTCGACTCGCACATAAGCCTACGCGGCCCGCTTTATTTATTATGTACAGCCATTAACGCCACAGCCATCATGGCGGCGTTTTTCAATTTTTAATTTCCCTCTTACGCCACAACAGCTACACTTTACGAATAGCCAGAATTGACACTCAAGCTTGTAACTCATTCCGTCGTCCTGCTCGTCAGATTAAGCGATCCTTTTACACATAATTGCTTAATTAAATTTCCACGAAAAGTTTCCCTCAACTGCTGATTCTTACCTGTAATATTAAATGAGGACAACAACACGGGTGCGTGTTCGTTCAGTAATTTTGTGATTCGTCATCACGATATACTAAACCTTATATGGGATCGTATGGCTTTTCGTTCACTCCCTAACACTGCCCCAAAGTTTTATAAGGCTTCGTAGGAGGATACAAAATGGCTGTCGTACCTAATTTAAGTATCTTCTAATCATATTAGAGATAAACTGTGGTTTCCTAAATAAATATAACTTTCGCCATCGACAAATCTTTATGTATAGTATAAGATTAGTCCGAAAACTTTGCGGGTGTCATTAAAGTCACGTCCCTCAGCAACAGTTTTGACGACAGTTAACGATTATTGCTCAGATGCTGCAATGTAAGCAGACCACACTTAGTTAACCATTTCAAATTGACTATGCTTACAACGATAATATATATTTTTTATAATCTTATAATATGCTATCAAAAACGTAAAAACAATTACGATAATATTGAAAGTAAAAGTTATAGAATACTATCGATATTTTGAATTTGTAAGTGTTAAAATTGTTTATGGTTGAACTTATATATTCATTCAGCCATAAGGTCTTTAATATATTATGTAAAAGCTATTATTGTATAACCTAACCAAAGTAGATAGTTAATACGTCCATGGTGTGACGCACGGGCCGCAACTATCCGGCTTGTCCGTTCGTGCCGGGCAGTCTCTGGGCGCAAGTTCCGACTACTGATTCCCTCAATTTATTTCATTAAATTTAATTCTAAACACTGAGGGCCAGATGGGAATTCGGTCAGAAGCAAACGAGTTAAAGTTCACGAGTACCTCGCCAAATTAATCTTAAGGGAGTTTCGATGTTATCCTCTTCCTGGTCTTCGAGTTGGTACGTCCGTCTGACGTTATAAATTAACAAACCCTCACCAGTAATTAAGAGAGAGAGAGGTGTTTTACATTAAGTTTAATTAAAAATAAATCAATTAAATTATATTTATTATTTTTTATTCTAATATACCATATTAGTAATTTTGCCATAGAAGTAAATAAAACATTCAGCTACGTTCATTTTGCATTTCTTTTTTATATTTTCACTAACGAATTTGTCTTCTTTATTTACAGGTATGGTTAAGAGAAAAAATCAAATCTTCTAAACGTAAGAGCGAAACATTTTTAGTAATGAGTTAAATAAGTATGTTAATATAATATAAAACGCCTGTCGTGGCGCAGAGACACAAGCGTGCGACTGTAAACGCGACAGGTTGTGGGTTCGATTCCCACTCCAGGAAATGGGATTTTTCATTTCCTGGGTTTGGTAACAAGGCAAGGCGCGGCGTTGAGTTCCGCCACTCAGCATGCAATGCGATTTTGATTCGGCGGAAAGTGGGGAACGGAGTGTCTTAACACTAGGTTCCCTCTGCCTACCCTGCTATATGCGGGATACAGCGTGAAGCTATATGTCTATATAATTAAAACCAAATTATCTTTTATAAATTTTCTAAGTTTCTTTTTATACCATACTTTTCATAATTTACATTACATAAATTATATAAACTGTTTTTAAAATTTAGGGTACCTGAAACATTTTGCACATCTCTTTAACCATACATGTGTGCTAACAACTACACCGAGCGGTTCTGCCAAATCGAGTCAAGTCGAAACTTTATAATTAACACAGTTAAATATCCATTAAAATTCGTCAAATGAGTCGCCTCTTCATTTACATATTTTGCAACATGGGTCGAGTTTTAGCGTGGTTAATTTTCTAGTCCCAGAACGTTCATATATTTAGTCTTTTACGGTCGCGATATAGAATTAAATGTTTATTAATTTCAAACATCTAAGGTTCGTTCCGGCGATCCAATTCAGGTGTTCCATCCAGACCTGATTTGCATCCACAAACTAGTTAACAGTTACATACAACTAAACTGAGACAGCATAAACGTATCATAAATTAAAATTTAATTCCAATAAGAGCCTACAGATTCAACGTTATTAATTGTTGGGATCCATAGCGATTAAATGGTGTTAATACAATGTAAACTCATAAATCAGACCGGTTTCAACCCAAGTTAATTTTAAATACCACATTATTGAACAATAATTATATATTATTTCTAAATTTTATTGATTAGTTACACCTGGGTGTGTTATATGCTATTTATTCTTTGTAAATAATTTTATAAATGTTTTATTCTAATAGTGTGTGGAATGGGCAAAAAAAAAACAATTTAACATATTTATAGGCGAATTTAATCGCTTAGGCCCATATTATATTAGAAAGAAACAGTACAAGCTAAAGTTACAACATAAAAAATATATAATTCCATTCAGCCACGAAATAGTAAACAAAAACAGATTTCAATTCAATTGTAATTTAATTTAATACTTGCCCTAATATAACTATAAAACCTAATCTACTTTAATCGAGATATTGCTCATATAAATAAATATTCATTTTTTAGGAATTTTACTTGTAATGTAGTTATTTTTTGGAAAGTGAGTTATTTTTTTAAAAGATATACTTCTTAGATATATTATACGACGACGTCCCCGTTGTAAATAATTATACTAAATATTATTAAACCAAAACCTTATTATATTGACACCATATTGTGACATCTTTTTCTCATCTTAGGTACATTAACAAAATTACTTTTAAAAAGATATTGTATATCTATTACAAAATACATTAGATCGAAGTGCATGCCTGATAGAGTGGCAGGTTGAAATAAATGCACCGGCAAATGGTATCACAGAAGTCATTTTCTCAATGCAATACGCCAGGGAGCGCTCGTCTGTCAATCACTCGTTCATAGATAGCATAAATTATTTACAAGCGTAATTCTGAGTGGCCGCGAATCCATTATGTGGCCTTTTATAAATGCTCGCCCTATCATATTGCGGTAGGGTGATTTAAAGCCCAGTACAGACTATAGTCAGAACAAAACGAACATTATGAAACGTTGCTATAACAGAAATCGGTATAAAATTGCAGTAGGCGATCAAAATGACCTAACTACGTTCATCTTTTGATAATTTTACCTTGTGAACAATACTAACGTCTACACTGCCCTCAACAAGGCAGTGTTAACTTGAATCGTTATAAATTAATGGGCCACGGTCTAGACGCGTTGACTTTTCTTTCCCGTATTTCTCGTCACGAACCAATAAATTATTACCTCCTTAAATGGAATCGCGTGTACAATGACTAAAACGTCAACAATATGATATTGTCAAATCATTATAAGCGCACTGAATCGGTATTAAAATTTCAGATTAGATCTACTTATAATGTCGCGAACGTCTAAGCTCTTTTTATAGACATTCGAAATGTATATTATTTACCTTTATGATCATGTGTTATTTATTATTTTACAAAAAAGGCATTCATTAAGCTATCTAAGTATATCTCGCATTTTCCATTAGTTGTAATTTTACTTATCATTTTTCAACAACAATTTTGTTTAATATATGTTTACAAAATAGAGTAAAACTTTAAGCACTTAATAACATTCAGTCCATACATATTTTATTATTTAAGATAGCTTACAACAACAAAAATTATAATAGAAAAAACATTTTGGTCCTTCATTAAAAACTTTTATAAGAAATTAGCGAGCGTAAAATAACCCATTAATAAAAATCAGGAAAAATGTAAAATTGTGCAACGTCACAATCAAAATCAAGACATCCCTGCCAGCTGGTGAACCAAGCACCCGACCACTCCATCATTGATCATTGTCAAAACTTAATTGATGTTTGACAAAGTGATGTCAACGCTTACTTGGGTAACTGGAGAAGCTTTTAAGAATAATTAATGTACCAATGAACTTTGGGAGATTTAAATTTGTCAAGCCATTATAAAACATTATCTGTTTGATTTTTGTTAACTGATTGGAAAGTGAAATAGTTCTTTTATATAAAAAACTATGCGAAATATTTACCTTGACAATTAATATTATTAATGAATGAAACCCTCATTGCAAAGTCGTATACAATTATTTATAAATAAAATTTTCCAGAACCTATTTAAATATCAAAACTAAAAAACTACAAACAAATCTAATAGAAATGGCTATTAAATTCCAAATTTAGTATACTTCCTATATAAAATACAAGGTATTTTATGTTACTCATATGTTGAGATGTCAGATTGAAAAGATGGCACATAACAGCAGCATTCAATGCGAATCCCCATATAGCCTGCAGCGAGTTAAATTAAGAAATGAAAAATGTCAATAGAGAATGATAAAAGCTATCTACTATATTGAATCTAGGCACGAACTATTCATATTACATAGACGTTGTACAATGGTCTTCTAGACAGTATTATTTTAAAAGCGTCGCTGTAGAATCTTCCGTACATATTACATTTAGATAGAAAGAAAGCCTCTTCAATTTACATTTTTTTCATTTTATAATATAATTTAGAAAAATTGGTTATTTAACTCGTCTTCTGGCAATTTCCCTCGAAATTAAGCATATAACGAAAATATGATGTAATATTCAAACAAGGCAGTTATGCTTTCTACTATAACCTATTTAAATTCATAATTTTAGTTATATTTCTTAGCTAATCCATGTTAATAACACCTACAGGAAAACATGGCGGTTTTTTAAAAGGCTATTTTCAATTTTCTCGTGAGACTGCGAAAATCTTACTTTATCCCCAAAATCCTTCACCCCCAATCTACAAAGGTCTTTGCTAGCAAATGTCGCGATATCAGCGCTACTCAGAGTAAATAACGAGTTGAAAAATGACAGTAATAACTACAGGGATAATGAGTGGGGCGAAATGCCCTGAGGAATACATGGGGTGTTTTAGTACACCAAATGTTGCAGTTGCACCCAAGGTAAACAAACCTCGGTGCACTTGGATTTATACAAAACGCGAACTTGACAGAAATTAACTAGAATTGTGCTTGTTCAGACTTTAAATAAAATACTTATTTTGAATGAGACAGCCAAGATTACTAGTTAAAAGAAGAAAAATATGCATACTTTTTATGCTTATATTTGAAGGCAATAATTTGAAATTTAATAAATAAATTTAATCGCAAGCTAAAAATATAAATTACATACAAAATTCGCAGTGATAGCTGTAATGAATATATGTATAGAAAGCTATACAACGCATGTTACAGCTTGTTTACTCTTCTAAAAACAGGTTTATATTTGATTTTTTCCATTGTTGGAGATACACGCTCTACGAATCCTTATCGGAACGCCTCATTTCCACTCAATCCTGTCTAACGCGCCGGCACACGACAAATCGCGCCTTTTAAGGCTGAAACGCGAGGGCGTATTATTAAAACTCATGTGGTCCTATTAGCAACATCTCAGATTGCTGAAGTTGCCAGCATCTTGCGAATAATGTCGCAATATACGCGTCTCTACGTAATGGCATCATTTCATGGCGTCTCAGAGCACGCCATTAAAAAAGTCACCATGACTACACGATGCGTCCTGAAATGAGATTTGCAAATGATAATGAGCACTCTTTTGTAAAAAAAATTGTAACGTCTCTTTTGTAATATTACGTTTGAAAAATGTTATTAAAACTTGTATTTGTCATAGCATTATGTTGATGACATTGGTTCATTTCTATTTCTAATACGAAATGTGTTCGAGCTAAGTTTAATTAAAACATACCTACCTATATACAGTTACTATTTTACAAACTACGAAATATAAAAGAAATGAACAGCGAGTTCACAGAATAGAATTATTAAAGTAAAGTAATAAACACAGTTGATAACTTCGTGGAATTTGTGTAAAAAATTCTACAAAATTTACTTCCACTCCACGGACAGTACAAGTTTACGGAGACACGAAAAACCCAATTAAAATTTGTTTGCGAATGGCTGAGTAAACGGAGCAAAAATTGCTACAACGCAAATAGGGACTAGGTAAGCTTCTTCTCAATTTAGGTTCATAATAAGATATTCATAAAGATATTCGTGTAAAACGACGAAAGAAGGAGAAACTAAATGTTAAATTACAAAAACCTGGTCAACTTCTCAACGAACGAGACAACAATGGAATCCTTGACGTCAAAGCCAGTTACTATGAATGTACTACAAACAAACGAGAACATTAATAACAACTTCCATTCATGCTGTTAGAACATAAATAAGGACTTTTTTTATGTTTCAAAATGATTGCAATATTCAAGATATTGATGTGTTTTATATTTGTGCTTGCCTATATTATAAAAATAGGCACATACGATTTTACTCGGTTGGCACGTGCTTAAGCGCCTCGGTTGTGGTTTCAAATCTTACTCATGGGATACTTTATGTTTATAAATTTTTCTCTATCCTGGTTAGATAAAATATGGAATTTATTATATTCAGTAGTAGGTCGACGACTTCTTTAAAATCGTTAGTAGAAAACAGAGTGGAAAGATAAAAAAATATCTCTGACTTGAAACTTAGCATGTATCACAAATACATACATATGTACAATAGTAAATTTTATATACTTCGTCAATAACCTACTGCGAGTTTATAGCGTATTATAGAAATACTAATCAAAATGTTTTGTAATGTTGACGCTCTTAAATCCCAACCCCTCAACGAGCTAGCGACATGAAAATCTACTCATTTGTCAGGTCTCCCCATAATCTGACCCTGTCAGATGAACATATCAAATATCACATGAAATTAATATGATTAACTTAGATTTCCGCAACTAAATACAGCTTTTAACGTTTAAAATTATAACAATAGTACAGTTTGATTCCGTCATAATACGAATTGCATGTATTAACAAAAATGTCATATGTTACCTTCTAGTTACATATAATAGATTAAAGTAAAGTTATAAAATTGTTTATTTTGTTTGTTTTAATTCTTTAAACTTTTTTCCAGTATTTTCTAGTCATTTAACTTGGAATAAATATATAGGGAAATGATTACATACTTATAATTGTTAGGTATGTAACGGGAACCAAAATGTTAAATTTAATGCGCATAGAAAATTACCACACAATAGAAATTATTACAAAAATAAGGACTTACTTTTCAAGATAGCAGTCTCACCTGACATAAAATAATAGGTTAGTTCTCAGGTATTAGTTTATGACTTTAGTTCTTTTAGTTGTCTCCAAGTCTTATCAAATGCTGCGGCCGACGGGCAAGCGACTCAGCCCGCCACTTAGACGGCTTACCTCATCTACCCGGATCACTTGCTATAGGGCCCCCACAACGTATTAATATAATCGCAAGGAAGCTTTATTTTATACTCCCCAAACCCCCAAAGATCTGCGGATGTATGGCAGTTATAAGTCAGCCGAATTAATCCCTATCACTTGACAATAAAATGAAAGTAACATCTCAAGAAGTTAATAGAAATTTATTACTGTCAAGGGAGACAGGTCCGTGATGAATTTTTATGTCAAATCCGGCAACAATATTCTTATCTAAAAATGTTTTATGTATAGTATTTATTTTAAGGATTTTATTACTACAATATGTGCACGTTTATTAGTATCAATAGATATATCGGAAATTTACTTGTTAAAAAGCTTTTTACCTATTATATAGATTTACAAATACTTGATTTTTATGACATATTATTCTATTTAGTCTATTACAGATAAAATGAAATTTAGTTATTGAATAAAACGTCGTCTAGCACATTGGGACTGATATAATATATCCATATAGGTATATTCTAAATTTGTTATCAGTTTCTATACACCCAAATATTCCTAATTCAGTTTAAATCTCATCAAACGCAAGTTCAGTCAAATAATTTTACGCTATTCCGCCTCCTTATTGCC
Source organism: Philaethria dido (assembly GCA_033558755.1). Classification (NCBI taxonomy): domain Eukaryota; kingdom Metazoa; phylum Arthropoda; class Insecta; order Lepidoptera; family Nymphalidae; genus Philaethria; species Philaethria dido. Next base: position 439,460 of record JAKGSA010000155.1, read on the forward strand.
GGCTGTACTGTGGACCACATTTCAAACAAATTGAAAATCAATTTAACGAAGGGGTCTTCATGGAAAAGGCAGGCGACGTCAAGAAGAAACAGACCTCTTAGTAACCGAGGGTAGGAATAAGAAAATACATCACCTTAAACCGAGTGGGGAAGATTCATATCAGACAGGAAATTCGACTCGCGTCCCGTCTCAACTTCGTGGATTTTTTAAGGATACGAACCCACCTACTTTCGTTTTCATGTATGTACTGATTCATGAGTTTTATCAGCCATGAAATGTGAGCTTGTGAATTTATTGAATGTTGCCGACTTGTCTCTGGGTAGAATTAATGGTAAAGGGTATACATTATAATAAAAATCTGTGCCTAAATATATGTTGTTTATTATTTTTAAATGTTGTTTTTAGATATTATATATTTATAATTTTACGAATGAAATGTTTCAAAAAGACAGAGTCATAATTAAAGAAACTAAAAATAACACATTCCTCAAACAAATATAACCAATAATTATTTATTTATATTTTATACCGTATAACAAAAAAAATGTACAAACGTCATACTTTCTATTCAAATAATAATTGTCTCATCAAAAATTCATGCAATACATGCAATCCAGCAGTAAATAATGCACCCGAGACATAACTTAATTTTCTGCATAAAAATTGGCATTCTTTTGTACCGTTTGTTGATTCACGCACCCCATCACGATACTAGCGATTATTATTTCGTTCGAAAACCCATCAAAAGTTACAATTGAAAAGTTAAAGTATTCCGGGCGGGACGCTAAGCCTCCCTCAGTATCTACAAATGAGATTGCTGTAGAAATATTCTTTTGTGTACTGAACCACCATTTCACTCCCATAATGTGTACTTAATCATTGACGTGCAAAACATAAAATGTTTTTTACAAATAATTATTAATTCTAACATAGAAAATAATATTCTTTTTTCCTAAATATATTATTAATGAATGTAATGCGTCTCTACAACGCCATAGACCGGCCCGGCAATCGTATGGTGAATCCCTGAATTACTAAGGAGTTTTTCTTTTTATGTACTTATAATAGAATATTTTATGCATTAACATAAAAGTGTTATTTTATTTGTATAATAATTTTCCATTATTTTTTTTCTTTGATCAGACTATTGAACTTCTATTTTATTTATAAAAAATTGAGACGCTAATATAAAATGATGTCTTTTAATTAATAGACCGTTGTGCTACCAAACACGTTATCCATGTCATCCGCACTTCATTTAAACAAGTAATAGAAATAAAAATAATTATAATAACATTCCTTCGTGGAAAAACAGAACCAACCACCATCGCATGCTCAGTTTGCAACTACGCCACGGTGGCGCCAACAATGTATTATTATTTAAATAATTAACTTTATTTATAAAAGTGAATGAAAACATATAAAATTATTGTAGGTTTAAGAATATCAAACCACCTTGCAAACCCTTAAAATCAATAGGATACTCAACTTGAAACTTATCTCGTTCCACGCTGCATTCCAAAACAAGTTTATTAAACTTTTTCCAGCCTTGGCCATTATAGGAGCGGGCGAGATTCAGTGCAACACCCTTCATCAAATTCCATCCTCATTTTTTTTCTAAAACAAATTACCCTCAACGAGCGCACCTTAAAACACGAAGGCACCACCCTGAATAATTAATACAATGGTAGGTTAAAATCGTCCAAGTGTCAACTTTCCCCCTAACTTTTTAAAACGCAACACCATCAAATGTCCGGTTTTCGTCACCGTCTACAACTTTTATCTCTCTGAGAGTGGTTTATTTAATTTTCGTTGCTTTAGTGGTATCGACTATTGCTAAAAAAAATTGTGACAAAATATCGAGCGACGAGCATTATTGTGAAGTTTTTTTTGTAGGACGTTTGATCCTGATTGACAAATTTATCCCTCTCAAGTAAATAACATTCAATGTGATGTTTGCCTAGAGGTACTTAAGCCTCTAAGCAAATGCGAAGGACTAAGGGTGAATCTATTACATTCAGCTTGTAAATAAAAACGCACAATGTCCTATAACAACTTCGTCGGACGTAACTTTAATATAGCAATAGAAAGCAGCACAAAAATGTAGTATAATATATTTGTATGTCCTTTTGAAGGTTAGCTGAAACATTAATATATACGTAGTTTTCGTTTTAATTACAGTTAATTTCGTGCTTAATACTACAGTCACGTGGCGAATACCCGATACAATTTTGGCTCTTCGATTATAACTTTACTGTTTTTTATACTTTGACGTAAGCAATGCCCTTTAAAGCCCGACAATAATTTCCCTGGGGAGATTTCTCTGGCCTTTGACAGGGGTGTGCCTGGACAGAAGGGCGGTTCAGGGTAAGAACTTGCCAAAGGTACCTGGGGTCACTATCCCGCACTCCTCGTTTATTGTTCCTTGACGTTTACGGTCACCAAAAGGGCACAAACAAAGGTCGAAACTCGCCTCAAAAGGTAATTTTGCACTAATTAATACAGCATAAAAGGTTTTCGGCCATATGAAATTCACTTATCTAATAAGTGAAATCGATTTTCAATAACTTTTAGAATTCACGAACAATACAGGTATTTTCAACGTTGATTAAAAATGTATAGAGGTGACAAAGAGCGTTATGAACTAGTTTAGTTTTTATTGTTTAGCAACACTTCGACGTTGAATCTATACAAATAAACTTTTGCAGATATAAATGAAAATATGTAGCGACTATTATAAAAATAGTATAATTTTTCTAGTATGTTATTATAGTCTCTTACTATGTATTATTCATAGCATACATTGATTTGCATGTTACTTCATGTAGGAATTTATTAGGAAATACAAACATTGATCTGAGGAAAAACTAAATAAATCCACTTCAGTAATTTTTGAAAATGTGATTTAATATTAATTTCAAAAAATCTATGACAAAACATTTAAGACATTGTAATATTTTGTATATGAAACAAACGATATTTTATATCACTATAAAAGGCACTCTTTGTATCGAGTTAATTTTTCATTGCAGCAAAGCTGTTTGCTTTTGGACCATGACTGCAACTAAAGTACGAGACCAATATTTTCCCGCGTATATGAAATGCAAATACAATTTAAAAGTTTGCATACACTCGCACTCAGCCTAAGAACACGCCTATATCCAGCTTGTTTTATGTTATAAAGTTATGCTATTTTAATTTAAATATACGCAAAAGGAAATAAGCTTAAGCGTGTTATAGCATTCTTGTTCATTTTAAACTTAATACTAGTTTAAGCGGCAAGAATAATGCCCTGCAGATGCAGTATTATTACAACTTGGCCTACAAATTCAAACAAATATGCTTCTACATTCGGTTTAAATAGAAAATATTTTCGAAGTTTAATATAGCGACTTAAACAATAATAGGTACATATAACTTTTTTAAAAATTACGTTTTCATATGGTTAGATTTCTGTTTCGCAATTGTATTAAAAACTTGGCATATCTGATAAAAATCTACATTAGACACTGCAGTGGAAGGTGGGGTCGTATTCCAAAGCTTTTTATACGTTTACATAAATTTGAATTTGTTGCATTGATATTTAAGCAAGTCGTTTGTAAAGTTGGACTTATCGCTAGAAGATATTTCGTCCGTTTAACCGATGAAGATACTCATAGTATAACAGACTAATGACTAAAACATGCATAATGCATAACTTCAGTTGTGGATTCGATCTCTACTCGCTACTTAGTACATATTATATTAAATTTTTTTCCTGCTGAAGAAAGACAAAGCACGGCGTTTAATTCCGCCTTTCAATACGCAATTTCTTGATTTCAGACAGAAAGCTGAGTGATGTGATGCTAAATCCTTTCTGACTTACCTAGCTATACAAGAGAAGCATAGACTTATAAAAAAGATGACTCTATTAAGTAAAAGACTCATATTAGTGAACTGAAGATAAAAGTTAGCCCCATAACCGATATTTACGGCAGAGTCATAATACGATCACTTAAAATTCAGTTTTCGGCTAACTTAGAAATGTTATTAAAGTTCAAAAAATATAAAATAAATCTCGGAAGTTCGCTCCGGTTACGATCGCGTAAAGTAAAGTAAAGTGTCTATTCAATGTACAGGATTAATATTCGCGTAACGTCAAAGAATGAGTCGGGGCCAATGTAAAACAAACTTCCCTAGGACGAAGCGTAAAATAAGGATTCATAATTCAAATCGAAAAAACTTTCCCGGGCTCGGTAATTTTTCCCATCTTATAGCAAGTTTCGCCGGAGGGTCGCAAGTCTTGGCTCGAGGAAATCTAAGAGAAGGTTTACATTTTTAGCCTTTTACCGTGTCCTCCTCTCCACTTTATATCGTCTTTTGATTACTCTCTCAACAAGTTATGCATATTGTAAGACTCTTCGGCGCGTCTGGTTAGAAGAATTTTGGTGTCACCTTTATTCGACCTCGTCTTGGTCTTGGAGTTTCATTTTTTATTATTTTTATCTGCACACTGTCTTTATTATGAATGAATCTTGTTACATCTGATGGGGTTGTTAGACGTTTTTTATCTCGTCACAATGCTTCACGGACTGTTAAGTGTCTGAGGAATTTATGAACTATGTTTACAGCAATATATTCTTTTACATAATATTATATTTTACTAAAGTAAGATATCTAGTATATTTCATTTTAAGAAAATCAACAAACGTCGACGCAATATTAAAAGCATTTTCTCGTCATTTAAAAGCAGTGCTAACATTCTACGCGACATTAATTCCCCTTAAGACCGAACCACCCTAATTGTTATCTGAACGTAACGGTGTTTCTAATGCGCCTAATGTATTTTTGGACATTCTGCAGCTTGCCCAAGGCAATTTTTCTGTTTGTATGAGCAATGCATTTCTTTCGACCCCTGTTACTGTGTAACTCCATTATCATCGAATATGTTCCAAATTCCCATTGTCCAGTAATGCACAAGAGTGGCGAAGCCCAGAGAAAATTTTATTATCATAAATAAGATTTATATTGAAATATTTGGAAAAAGGTAATAAATTATATGTCATGAGGAAAAGATGTGTGAGGAATTAATATATTTTTAAACAAACAGTAGTGATAGTAAATGGAATGGTATATATATATACTAAGAGAAAGATACATGTAACTATTATTAATTTAAATCTTTCCAAACTCTACAGACGTTATATTAAGCTAAAACCAAAAAAGCTACTGGTTTTCCTCAAAGCCACCGCAGACATGTCGTCAAAGTCAATAAAAGGATATTGTAGAACAAACCATACTTGAGTCAGCTCTCGTAAAACGGTTTCCCATAAACGTAGCAAAGCGGTAAATTAGATTTTATTTTATTTCTTAAACAATTTGCGGCCGGACACAGACAAAGGGCACATAGTTCGATACCGGTCAGCAATTCAACGGTTTATGCGGGCACGTTTATTACTTACCTACACGTTCGTTTGTGTTGCGCCTAAGTGCTTAACGCGATTATGCATCGAATGGAAATTGCTACGGTTAAAAATATTTTATATGTGAAAATACGAGGAAGTAATGGCTGACACAGTGATATTTTGAAATGTAAATAGGAAATAAATAAATGCTAAAATGTAATAAAATATAACAAAAGTTTAATAAAAACGATTTACTTTAAAATATATCTATACCTATTATATTAAAATAGGGCGGTGCCGACCACATGTATAGGATTTATGCTTGTTTTTATTCTACTGCTCTACTTGTATTTTGCTACTAAATTTTGTTATGTAAAATCTTTTAAATTAGAGTCAGCTAGTCGGTTTTACAATTATTTAGTATGAAATATCTAAACATTCCAATATATAAAAATTAAAATATTCCCTTTTTCAAGTAGGGTGACTTTTTTCACAATAATTAACTAAAGGTTAGTTTTCAATAACAGCTGTCGTGATTTGTCTTACTTTATAGCTCCCATAAACATCTGATAAGTTAAAAGAAATGAAAAGGACCAGGCTAAAGTATTTGTATTGTTATGAAATTCGGAAAAACCAGACGCCAAATATTGAGTCAAAATAGAATATCTACAACGATAAGTACAGAAAGGCTAATAAAAGTGTGTTAAAAAAATGACCCTGATAAAATAAAAAATAAATAATTATCATATTGTTGTAATTATCTGTTATACTTTATATTGTGTGATGTGACGTTTAACTTAAGTAATTATAACTATGTGGTTTACTTCTGACATTAATTTGATTGCCCTCTATTTGATAACAGATGGCGCTACGTGTCCTCACTGTAAAATATAAAAAAATCTTTATATTTATAGTTTCACTAAGTTAATTTTGTCGATTTTTTTTATCGGATAACCTACACATGGTAGAAACTTATAGAGGATCTTGACTAATAGAGTATTGAATTATGTATTATATGATTTATTATATTTATTACCAGAAAAAACATATAGATAAAAAATGTAGCTTAATATTATTTGCTATAATATTACTGAAGAAATGAGATAAAAAAATGTAATGTAAAAATAATATATACGCAGAACAAACATCTATCAACTTGCAATTACTTATAATTTCAAGCAAAGTTTTATTAAAATAATTATTTTAACATTATAATTTTTATCGATAGTAATTTAAGCAGTGGTCACCACGTTACTTCCCTATTGGAAAACGTGGCAAATTCGCAGCACCCTTGTGAGCCGGACAATGGCCATGTTCTTGTTCGCATTAAAACGCAGTTAAACGTTCTTTATTGTTTTATCCCCGCCAATAAATGTCCACGACTCCTGGGAATTGTAAGTGCAATTTGATTCTACCTACGAACATTAAAATCGCCCTTTATTAACGAAATTTGCTAAACTCTAAATTCCAATGTAGCTTAAATTTTATCGAGGGTTATTCGAGTATAGAAGCAACGAAAAGTTATTACAAGCAAAATGAATCCATAATATTAATTAGTGTGTTAAAATTGTCAAATAACACCCTCATTAGCTCACCCCAGCATATAAAGAAAACTTTAAAACCAAACCAAAGTTGAACGGATCAAACGAGCTACATAAATAAACAGCTATTGGAAACTTCGACCCCTTCTCATACTTGATTGAACTAAATCCTGTTATCCCTTTCCTATAGGGCCGAGAAGTACTTGAACCGTTTACAGTATTCGACTTTAGATGCATCAAAATTACGGGTGAAGAAACTTTCACAACGGGATTCGCAAATCCAATCGAAGGTGAAAAAAAGAAAATCTTACATTTTCTTTCAGGAAATTCGTCAATGTGTAATATAAACAAAGATAGTATTCGTATAATAAGCGACCATGGTGCCATTAGACGCACCCCGATTCGGCTTTATAAAAGATTCAGCGAGCAAAACGGGGAAAACACAAAATCAGATTGTCTCAAAATCACACGAGTGACGGAGTAACGCGACGTAGCCCGCGCATTTATAATTCAGGCGGCGGGCTTGCGAAATGGGATATACTTTCTCGACTCTAACCGACGTCGATCTATTCTCCTTGAAGCATCAATATTGTGTACGTTGGTGAAATCAATCGATTATTCACTTACTTTTAGCTATTTTTTAAATATTAAAACGTATTTTAAATGGTATTTTGTTTGTATCTTCACAAAAATGTAAACTGATACATCTCCTGTGTAATGATGGTCATCATATAGTCTTTGGTAATTACGTTGCTGGTTAGAATCATAGCGACGACTAGTAATTGCTTAATTGAGCTGTAGCACGTTCTCGGAATTGGTACCCGTTCACACTTCAACAATTATCGGCGGCAAAGTTTAGCACCTCTGAATGAAGGTTTTAGTCATTACCGCAGCGTAGAGTAGAAGTTATCGATGCATTCGATTCCGAATGAAAACCTATAACCTTCGCTAACAATTACCGTTTTCTCAGCTTATAAGTTTAACTACTAAAATTATGCTCTATGCGAGATGAATATTGATAGAACTATTTAAGTCACCAGTGCTTCAGAAAACTTTCCTTATATTAAAATGATCAATGAGGTAATCAATATTTTATGAAAAAATAAGAGAATTGTTTCATTTTATCTTCCGGTAGGAATCTAGTCAAATTCATAAATCTGCATTTAACGTTTCGAAGCATCCCCTATGCCTGAAACTTTTCTTAATTAATTGTAAGATTTTAATCATGGTACTGGCATAACGAAATTATTATGGACCGCTTAATTTCCTTGCCCCACTACGCCCTTCGGCATCTTACTAATGTGTTATAGCAAAATTTTAATCAAGGGCGTGTGGAAATTATTAAATTATGCAAGCTGTCGTATGCACTCGAAGAATATAAATCTCTCGCGTTTGTTTAGATAATACCTCTAGCCATAATTTAGCTAGGAACTCTAATAAGATTACAGCTCTTCTCTAACACGCCCAGATGGTGTAGCTAATGTCTTATAATACGGTTACCTAAATAGCTTTTGGTTAGCGCAGTTTAGGAAATATGTTAGAACTTTCAGAAATAATGGGAAGAAAATATCGAACTTTATTATATAATCTAAACTTAGTATAAAATACACCAGCGACTAAAGCTAAAATATGATACACAATCAAAATGATATATTTAGAAGTTCCTTAATTTAATATTTTAACTTAAAAAAATATAGAACATTTGCTTAGTCTTTAAATACAATGAATATAGGAGCTTGATACTTAGCCGATTAAAGCGACGACAATAAAGTTAGTTAATGTGCTTATGTAGTTCTCAGTGAAGAAACTTTACCATATCGTGGATACTTAACTTCGCGCCGACGTGGTACTCATAGTATCTCAGGGCAAAAATAGAATCAAATTAATTTATCTTGCGATCTTGTTGAATGAATTGCGCCGAACTGAGCTCGCGTTGGGCCAGGTCAAATAATTTTCGCGAAAATGAACACAGAGTATATTTAATTAACTGAAACTCCCCTATTTAAGTGTTCAAGAATTCCCCTGTTAAACAACATTAGCATCCGTCAGGAATTTAATTCGCGCGAATGTAAAATGTTTATTTACACTTTTTCACATTTACTCTATTCCCCTTCATACATAGTCGTCGCTGAAACGGAAAACAATTTTTATTGAATTTTCTTTTCGTTACAAAAGTTTTAATTAATGCAATGCGTGGACAGCGTTTTATAAAGCCGTGTCTCCTCGGACCTGTCCAACACAAATTGTTTGTTGCGGTCACATTATCCCTCATGTTGGCTCGCTGCCTCGTAAATTTGACGATTTTACGTTCATAATTTATCACTAAGTATTGTTAAAATCGAGCCACAAGTTTCTCATCATGCATATTAAAATACATTTTTATGATTTCACCGCGTAGGTATGTACTTATAATTATTACACTTAAAAATACTGGTTAATTAAGTAAAGGTAGTAACCGCAGGAGCGTGATTGACGTCAAATAAGCCAAGAGTACCATGTGCCTACAGAAATTAAGGAATCTCAGCTCATCAAACATTAAGCCCTTACCTGGGGCCCACTAAATAAATAACATGGGTAAATGAAAAACACCCACGTCCCACTCGGATCGAACAGTGAGAATTGGAAGGAGGGCAATAATAAATATGCATAGAGCGTCTATGCCACATCCTCTGTGATTAGTAGGTACGGGGGGCGCGAGTGATACGGCTAGGTGAGTGATAGCAAGGGGGCAAAGGAACTAAGGTACCCCCTAGCTAATAATGGAACGTGTTTCTCTCTATTGTATCTGTGGAATTTCTTGGATATTGCCAATATAGAATGTTCACGTGTGCGTACTTTTGTTTCTGTCACTGCGCGTGTCGCGCACGACTGCGTCTCATAATATTGTCTTTATTGGAGGGATATATCCCTAATCCAATATTTGCATTGTCACTTATTATATCACTTACCAGTTTGTTAGAATGGGCGGATTAATTAGGAAATCTTTTCTAACTATAGTTATTATGAAATAATATTGTATATATTATGCACTATTACCTCTTAACAAATCCGTTGAAGATTTTTTTTACTAATTTCATAATCTTTATATGTTGAAAATTATAAGTAAGTTTATAATATTTGGCACTATAGTTAGCCAGTTGATAAACGACCAGTCCAAACAGTAACGAAATTCACAGTTAGGGAGAAAAATGAATTTATTTCATTTCATTACCAAGGTTTCTTAAAAATTAGATCATTATTGCCTATATGAGTATTTTGTGGATCCACATTGTATAGAAATAAGTACGACCTACTTACCTTTACATACAACTTTAAATATATCAAATGTGTATTGTGCCGGTCTATTAGACAATACGACAATCAATATTAACCTTTATTTAAATCACTACAAATCTATGACTTAATTTCAAAGTTAGTTAATATGTCAACATATTTATTTATTTATTACTAAAAGTAATTGATGTATCAGTATTTTATAGTTAACAAAGCCCTGTTGTATTTTGTAAAGATACACAGTAGTTAAGATGTTAAGGACAGCCCGAATTCATACAAAATGCATTAAAAAGTAACAATATTACGAATAACTCAAAAACTACGTGTTCTTGACTAAATATAAATGGGACCCCATCAGAAGCACTAGCTATCATTTAAAAAAAGATTATTAAAATTGGTTCACCCAGTAAAAAATTGAATTCAGAACCTCTTCATTTTTTTGAAGTCCGCTAAAATATAAATTCGACGCGGCAGTACCATTAGAATAGCAATATACAGTTATAACGTTATATGCTTACCTTACGAGAAACGAAATATTTTTTTTACTGGGGATTAAGTCCTTACGCAAAAGAATGAGATAAGAGTAAATATTTCGTAGAAATAATTCTGTAACATAATACAGTAAATAAGAATATGTACAAAATAGAGCAGTATGAGTAGTCTTAAGTAGAATATCCTAAAAATAAAAGTAAGCTCAAAAAATAATCTCTGAAGAAACAGGATAATAAGCAACTATTTCAGCCTAAATATCTTAATATTAGGTTTCGTCTGCCTACTTTGCCATACACGGAAGATGACGCAAATAAATTATTTATCTTTTGGCATGAGAATAAAACAATCATTTGAAGATATTGCTTGCTTAGTACTGAAATCTAACGCTATGTTTTTTGACCATACTGATATAATTTCTATTTAAAGTTATTCTGTCATGTATATACAAGCGAACATCAACTACGGCACGACACTGTTAACGAACGAATATATAATCTTATTTTTTAATCAAAAGGCTGTGTATACACAATCCAACATACAAATTCATTTTTTAATAGAAAATATATTAAAATTGGTGAAAAAAAGTATAAAATACGTTTTACAATTATTGCCGCATCGTGATAAAGTACGGGCTTATGTGCTCAATAAAGATGATATATTCATGGCTTAATACTTCACACTCATATTCGAAATGAAATCGAAGAGGCGTTCAATTCCTTTTTTCGTATAATAAACAATCATTATTAACGTAACGTTGATTTACCTAAAAATAATAATACTTGTTTTTTCCTACCCAATTTTTAATAAGTTCGTAAATTTGCTTGCATGGAGGAGTAACTTAACTACTACTAAACTTACTTACTTACTAAAATACATTGGTGACTTGAAATATATAAGTATATTAAATGCAGAATCGTTGATATATATGTTTAAATATTTATATAGAGTAATAAAATATTATGTAAATATTAAAAAAAAATGTATTGTGAACATTCTTCTAATAAAAAATAAATCTCCTTTTTGGCATTAAAGCTTAACTTGAATATAGAAAAATCGAACTTTTAAGCAAACTTTATATAATATTTGTATTGTAATTTAAAATTTGCAATCTTTGAATTTGTAATATTCACAATCCATAACTTGGGTCACGTAATAAAACATGTATCAATATAAAATAGGATTACTCTCACAAACACCCTCAAAGTGGGCGGTATGCAGTGATTTTCTGATTATATTTATTGTTATTGCACGTAGATTGCGCGAGAAGCGTTGCCATAATAGAATTAGGAACCCAACACGGTCCTAAACAAATTTCAATTTCCAATTATGAGTCCTGGAGTCCGCACATCCCTCGAGGAGGCTGTGACTTATTGCGTGGCCGGTTTGGCGACGGTAACGTATTCTGAATAATTGTTCCCAGTACAGAGACCGATTGAATTTGGCCCCGAGAGGCATAATGAATACGTTTGATGTATAATAGTATATGGCCGTTTTGTCCACTAACGCTGCCTTGAGTTATGGATGCTCTTACTTGACGAATATTGAGCTATGTCATAAATTTGTGTTATGTCAAACAGAAATATCTTTTATTACTTCGTAAAAGTTTATTTCTGAAGTAAAATAAAGCTATGAATAATCTGAAGCATTTTGGTTACTTTCGTTACTTACTTATGTGTTCGTTACAGAAAATCAAAATATAAAGCCCTCCTAAACATTAGCTGTGTCACGTGTATTATTGATTTCATACGGCAATAAAAGAATTGAAGCGACCTTAGTCTCCCTTTACACGTTTACCGGCTCAATGAGCATAAATTGCAATAGGATTCCGTGCCGTAGACAAACCTGAGTTTTTATATATCACTATCATAAAGGAAAGGTGCCTTTACCTTCTACATTACCGTAAGGAATAATGCCACCGAAATATTTATTTTCAATAAGGATTTCAATAAGACTTCAACTGAGTGATTTTTCCGTTATCAAGCTAGGTTTTATTTCATTTGATATTTTTGAACTGTTTTTATTTGATATAATTATATGAAGACATTAGCTGATCTCTGAAGTTTTGTTGCATTTACAAATCTTATATTTATATTCTATTTCTGTTTTCTGCCTCCCTTTATTATATTTTAGTATAATATTCAACATATAAACACCATTTATTATTATTTTATTATAGCACATATACATATTCTGCTTAGACGTAGACGTTAAATATATTTCTAAAGTAAATAAAAAAGAAATAAGGGTATTTTGTTTTTATTGGCAGTATAAAATAAGTTTACAAAAAAAAAGTATTAATGGCTTTATATGGATTTTAAAAATTAAGAGCCTATGACGATCTACAAATTATTTCAAATGGAATGGTCAAAGTGCCGCATATTTCTGCTACACGGATAAGTGACACGTCACTCCACTTCCCATTTTCTATAATACCAAACATCAATTCGAGTTAGGAATTAAATAGCGTATTTTCTATTCTGATTTTGGATCCATAATTATTACATACAGTAGGCAGTATTACTTTAAAAGCATTTCAAGTACGCGTGGGTTAACAAAATTTGTATACATTGTATATAGTACATACTAAAAATAAACTACATAAAATATTCCACTTCTTATTGTCACTCTGTCTTGTATGGTTTTAATAGATTTTTCTAAAACTAACGTAATTAGATGAAAATTCGTGATAAATTATTTTCCACTTTGTTAAAGTACATCGTGATTCGAGTAGAAAAATACAGGCATCGTGTCTACTAGACTGGAAGACGATCCTGTGATTGAAGTTTACTCAATTCACTGCGTTTGCTTAAGATTTTATGTAAATTATTTTGGAGCGCTTCTGTAAAAATACATCTAACAAATTTAAAATTATAGCAAAGCTTTAAATGTTTTAGCTAAACATATTTGCTTTTTACATGTGTGGTCTTAATATTAGGACATATATACATGTCATGATGTGTAAAATAATATTATACATATTTAATATATATGATATAGTTTTACACATCATGACATGTATATATGTCCTAATTATATTGGCTTCATAATTGTAATAATTGATAAAAGCTAAATTTATATAAGAATCCAAGTTGGCTCAGCTAATGTAATAACTTGAGTTGGTGCAAATCCTGATCCAATACACCGGGTGTTAAATAACCTTGTATCAATATTGAAAATATCCTCCTCGTAGTGATAATAATAAACATGACCAATATGAGAGCGTGCTCAATCGATATTCGTTCTGATTATAACCACTTTACTTCTTTAATATGTTAACATTAAGCATATGAACGGAATTAGTAAAAGGAATTAGCTCCTTTTTAGACTTCAAATAAATCACAAATTTATGTACTTTAGTCAAATGTAATCAGCTATAAACATGCACAGGCTTTAAATGTTGGCTTTAAATGTATGTGCTATAAAAGATAGGTTGTGTAAATAACATTAAAAAGGATTAAGCAAATATGTGTCGGAGTTCATTGAATTTTGCCTGATGCTCCGCGTCGAGTGCAGGAAAAATAAACACCTCATTTGACTTTATAATACAATATCGTGTTTTTTTTAACTAGCCATCAAAAGTTTTGCAATAGATGAGAAAGCGATGATTCATCACAGCTGGAATGAACAAAGTAAATAATAACTTGTCTAAATAACAAACAACGTCGAAGGGGATATAATATTTCAAAAATTCCCTTTTCAACAACCATTAGCAAAGCAAAGGAAATCTGCAATCTCAGGGGACTGAAAATCAAACAATGCGGGCGTTCGAAATGTAATACTGTACCTTATTAAGACATAAATGTAGCATTAGATAAAAATGAAGTAAGGTGAAAGCTCCCGTACGTAGTGCTGTTGCTGTCGGCGGGGGGAGGACGAAACAAAAGGAGCTCAGTAAGGGGGTAATGCTTCTAATAAAATTTTATACACCTAAATATTTCACCAAGCGATGAGTTGAGGCGTGTGTAAAATGATGTAGCTTCAGCGCGGTGTCAAAATTTACAACTTCACCCTGAGGCGTGAAAGTATTGTAAGTGGATTTCATTGTATGGCGACGTTGATGTGTTTAAAAGATATTTCAACGAGCCCTTCATATTATATAATATAAAGTTAACTTACAACTTTATTTGTGGTGTATAAAGTCTGTTTGTGTTCTACAATTATAAATTTATGCGATGCTAGTTTCCGTGAGTAAAATATTACTGGGTACGTTTTTAGAAAACAAACCAATTAACCCGTACGGGCCACATCGTGTTGTGTAAATAAGCGCCCCAAAGGTGAAGTACCTCCACGCGGAGACACCGCTTTTCCTGCGAGATAATTTTATGTAAATGAAATTCACATTACCCTGTTTCCTATTCGAAGCCGTACACGCGCCCTGACATGTTTTCATAGCGCGTTTATTGCCCTGTTTTGTCTTTATTATCTTGTCTTTCCTGTCACTACTTTTAGCCTCTGTCGGCGTAGCGCTGTATTTCATAATTTTTTGCTACTCTTGCACAAGTATACGGACGGTTTTATCGCTCTCTTAAAGCTTTGTGAAATACACACTCAGTGTGTTACTTCTACTGAAAGCTGATCTAGTTATGGAAAATACTACTTCATTTATGACGATAACAAATTATTCTATAAGTATGTATTATTGTTTATTTTATGTGTACGGCACATATTTAAATTTAGAAAAGTTATAAATAAATGTTGTATATTTAAAACTCAATCACGAAAGTCGCAAACAAAGTCTTGTATTTTGCTAAACTATCACCATGGATTCCCTAATAAAAGGACTAAAGTTTTAAGTGCGCGTTTGGTAAAAATACGGTGTCGCAAAAGTTTTCTTTATTAGTTCCCCCCTTTAATCCGACCAGGAGTGTTCCAATGTCTTTATGGCGAATTTTCAATCTGGCTCTGGGCGGAAGCCAATAAGAAATCAACTATTTGTTCCCTGATTCCCGTGCATCGCTAGGAGGGGAGTCCGCTTCTTTACGACTTCTTTTACGATTGCAGATGCATTCGAAATTAGTCCGCGCAAACGGGAGAGCCTTTCCGTGTCTGCGAAGATGCGTGGTAAAAGGATTACAATAGCTAACAGACTGGATCCGTTTTCGATGGTTAAAATATCAAACTTTTTTTATCGGTTACTGGAAAATTTAATATCGTGGCTGAACTTTTTTCATTCGTTCCTCACGTTTTCTTTTGGAGACGTTGAATGAAGTAAATTTTATTAAAATAGAACTTTCCGAGTTTCGTAATTTATATAGATTTACTAACACTAATATATGTAAATGGATATGAAAATTATAATATTATCACAATAGTTCAATTTATCTGTTCCGTTAGCCCGTTATAATGGCTAGCATTTTTCTGACTTGTACTTAATAATACTCACCTAATAAGCAGCAAGAGGCGGAATTTAAGTAATCTGTCAGTTTCATAGCACTTTATGAAACAGCATCATATTAAATAACAGAATCCACCGCCACTTGTCTTGTGTAGTACCTAATTAATATTCGCTCTTGTTTATTAAATACCCTAATTTACAAATACAATTCACCGCAAGATTTTTATTTTGTAATGCGTGTTTTTTACTATTGTAGAATTTACCCCTTTCTATAACTAATTTATAGTTAAAATTTATATTAAGAAAGAAAACAAGAAACTTAATTGACTATTGTATGGTTTTATAATAATTTGATGAACAATACCATCGGTATTGTCTCTCTATAATATTTTTTCTGAAAAAAAAAAAGACCTTTTTCATATTACAAACAATAAGTTTAGTCGATATTTTAAACTGATTATTACATAGCCATCTGTATTATAACAAAATCTTTAAAATCTAGAACAAAATGAAAGACCAAAGTAAAACAATTCAATAATAAATGTTAAAAATATTTTTTCGTCTTAATTAATAATTTTCAGCTAAAAGCTTTTTAACGATGGAGTAGAGCTAAGTTAATACACATAATTAAATGAAATTTATATGGAGTTTTAATGGTTGAATTTCAGTGGTTTATTACTTTGTTCATAAGCTCATAAGGATGCGTCGTGTAGCGCCCTCTTTTAAGTCTCTTTTAATACTTTATTACGGTTCGTATGAGATTACTTGGTTTCGTTTTACGACACTTTTAATCGCTATTTAGTTTCATTGACCTTAGTTCCGTACACTCGAAGGGCCACAATTTCAAGATATACGACATTGTAGGTACTTCCCGGTTTATGAGCATCGTGAAATTATGAAAGATCACACTCAATTATTGCTGAGATGAAAGACTCAATAAGTTTCCTCTATTACTTATAAATTATGTTATAATGAACAAGATAATTTACAAAGTGCATAACATGGGCCTTACAACATTAACGACATAACTATGCCTTAAATATAGATATAAATACAAAGACATTAAAAAATCCTCTAAAATAAAAATGTATATAGAAAGCTGAAAAATTCAAGAGATAATTTTTAGAAATACCGAGGAATATGGAAAAAGTAATATTTGAGATTTTATAGTCCAAATAAAGTCGCAGGATACAACTAGTCATCAACATTATGTCTATATAAAAAATATTGCATCGTATAAGCAAGTACATTTACACATTTATTATCAATTAAACGTGAATTGTCTCTGAGTACAATCATAAGTAGTGCATTTGGCAAAATATGAATTAAAATACGCGTGTCACTTTTTTCTTAGCTTCACGCTGTATCCCGCATATAGCGGGGTAGGCAAAGGGAACCTAGTGTTAACACACTCCGTTCTCCACTTTCCGCCGAATGGCATTGTGTACTGAGTGGCAGAACTCAACGCCGCGCTTTGCCTTGTTACCAAACCCAGGAAATGAAAATACTAAACAGTTGCATTTCCTGGAATAGGAATCGAACCCACAACCTGTCGCGTTTACAGTCGTACGCTTGTGCCTCTGGACCACGACAGGCGTAATGTTAACTTAACACTACTTATACACCATCCTTTGTTAAGCCTCTGTTGTACGAATACAGTTTATTGTTCTAAGAGTAGAGGATAAAGCGACACTCATTTTAACTATTGTATTCGAAAATAGAACGACAAAATGTTTGTCTTTCTAGAGAAAAGTGAACAGTTTTGTATGAAACTGATAGATAGATAGTCCTTGTTTAACACAAAGTGTGATTTTTATCTACTGCGATTTTAGTTTTATAAATTTTAAAACTTTGTAGAATAGGAAGAAATGTTGAAGTTTAGAAATATATCATAGAAGAATAAATATGGCGCAGTTCAAATTATGAAAACCAATGATATTTTTCTTTTTAATGCACGTTGTATGTAATTAAAATAAAAACATTGACTGAATTTTCAGAATTTTATATTAAATACTGAGTACATTGTGTGCTTTATACTTTTTTTAGCTTTACGCTATATCCTGCACATAGCAAAGTAGGCAGAAGGAACCTGAGAACCTAGTGTTAAGACACTCCGTTCTATTAAGTCCTTTAAGGACACATTATTATTACTACGTCTACTACCAAACGATCCTCGTAACTGGCTAGCGTAAAAAATAGACTTCATTTAATAGTATTCTATAGGAAGATCATAAAATCTATGCAAAGCGCTCCAACATTTATGCAGAAGCTACGTCGTCGACACGTGTCACGATTAACTCGCTTAACTCACTTCGACTTGCCGTCTAAGTAACGGTGTATTCAAGGAAATCGTGACTAAAATCTCATATTAAAAGCAAGTTAATTTAGTTTTGCGGTAGTCTAGAAGGAGGTTGGTGTAGACGCGTCTTGTAAATGAAAATACGTATTTAATAGAAATATTATTTTTCATGGTGGCGCATTTGTGGTGTATTAGCAAACACAATGGTTGGAACTTTAAATAAAACATATTTATAACAATTACTTAATAAAGCAGAAAGTAAAGACAATATTGATATATCGCTCTTACTTGCCTGTACAATAATGAACAATATACAGATACGAAATATTTTGATACAAATTATATGAAATGTAAAGAAATGTATGTACAAACGGAAGTGGTTTATCATAATGGTTGTAAATTCAAATAGTATAGACAGGTATGGAATAAACCTATATGAAATAAATAGACGTTAAAATGTATGAGTTAAGGTGCTTCATAATAAATAATTAAACAAAACAAATAAAAATATACCAGATTAAACTAGTTTATTATAAAACTGCCGATGTTTGATACTTAGTGTACGCACTATGACCTATGCATTAATATTATTTAAGTCTCAGCACGTAACAGTATTAAATATTGTTAACTATTTCTTTGAGACGCTGAAGCGGTTACTTGAGATAATTCAGTTTGACTAAGTGACAGTATATTCAAAGAGATCGTGACTAACATATCATATTACTCATAGGCAAGTCAATTTAGTTCTAAAACGGCCATTGACGTCTACCCGTTAAGCAGAATTTAGTCTTTATATAAAAGTTTATGTCAAATAAAGTGGGGAACGGAATTGTTGAAAGAAAACGGAGTATCTAAAAACTCTGGGTTCTCAGGTTCCCTTTGCCTACCCTGCTATATGCGGATTGCCTGCTATATGTGGCAGTAAAAAAAAAGAGAAAAAAAGTGAAACAAATAATAGTGAGTATTATTTATTTTATTTATTAATGGTTTCATTATACATTATTATAAAAAGTAAATTTCTGGATTCTTCGCTATTTTAACTTTAAGCAAGCGAAATTTCATACTCCTCCGTCCATAGAGTTTCGGAAAAACGGGTTGAAAATTTTTCCTTCGCATGCAAATACATTTTTGGTGGGATTAAGTAAAATGCAGAAATATTTTTTACAGAAAATATTAATAAGCTTTCGTTGATTTAGTCATACTCTAGGGCTTGATGCGCTCTGTCCGTCCGTGGTGAAACTGCCTTCCGTCGGATTACGAAAGCAAAGATTGTGCCTGTGTTGTACCTGTGTTTACGTACATACAATGCCCTAACATAGCTTCAAAATTATTAAGTTACTTTAATTAAGTGAATTATTGTAGTATTTTTAATAGTAATTGTAGTAATTTTTAAAAAAATAATGTAAACATATAATAACTTTATAAAAAAAAAATCAAGTAGATTATAATCTATAGACATACATTAGGGAGTTACAATTTTTTTTACTTACAGAAAACTACATAGGCTACGACTATGATTTACATATGAGTACACCTACTTGTGAACGACGTTACAATAAATAATTGACACTAGGCTATTCTTGTATATATTTTCGGATTAAATGTTTTAATTGATTTAATGATTTAATCAAAAGTCATAAACATATTGTAAAAAGATAAGTCATCAATAATATCCGCTACTATAATATAAAATTGAGTTTCTCTACGAAAAAAGAATTAACCCACGTAGCATTTGAAACCTCAATCAGTCAAAATTACATAAATACACGTATAAAAATGTAGAGAGCTTAACCACAATATTTAATTTGGACTTTGGCGTGTTTTGTTAAAGACAGACGCGATAACACGGAACACAAACACCGCGGGGCACGTTCTAAATTAATCCAATCCACGAAGTAGGTATTACAAGCTAATAGGGCAAAGTTTTCATGTAAGCCAATTGTGTGCCGTTAATCTAATCGCTGACGTGTACCGCGATATCGGCACCGTAACAATTGCCAAATGAAAAATACGCGGATTTCCTGTCATTCTTAATCGCTACGTAATCCATCAAATTGTAGACATATTTTATGTTATGCTTCATACTATTTTATGTTTATATTTTGATCCTATTGATTTGTGCTCTAACTATAATAAAAACTAGAGTTGTGTGTATAATAAAAATGTTGCTAGGATAAACTGTTATTATCTTTTAGAATATAAATAAAAAAATATCAACTTGAACAGAAGTCAAGACGTTTGTACATACGATGTAAGGAGGCAGCAAACTGAACCAGTTTAAAAAATATAAAAATTATGAATACAGTACCTATAAGTCAAACTGGCAAAGTAATAAAGCCGTTAACAGCGTACAAGTGTGCGGTTTGCCTACACTACCCTTGACCAAAATAATTTAGCATGATACCATCTCAGAACGTGCGTTGTATAACTTTCTTCGACTCCAGCTGTGAGCTCGGCCCTTGCCCCCTCTGACCACTTGACTGGGTCCCGCGTACTCATGCGATAAAATAATTACCCGTCCAAATCTGAAACATGAATTCACAAATCGAATAAAACTACACAAAAGCTCAATAAAAGCCAGTTTATTTCAGATAAAATCTTAATATCTAATTAATTTATTTTGCTTGATTAATTTCTTTATATATACCTTCATGGAAATAAAATAAAAATATTATGTGTGCCTTTATCTGAGTTTTCTTTAACGTTGTTAAACATTATACATGTTTATGTTGTTTGTATAAATATATAAATACGAAAGCTTGTAAGGATGGATAGATAGATAGAGTTGTTACTCTTTATACCGGATCTGTGTGAAACTTTTCAGTAATATAACTTTAGGACAGGCTTCAATTTATAAAAAAATTGTGTAATTGGGCCATAATATCTAAGTATATATCGGTATCTAGCTAATTATTAGATTTTGAAGAACTGTCTTAACACGTTAATATGACGACTAACTTGGTCATCCTTCCTTAAAATATAGACAATACAACATGAATATCTTCAGTGCTGGGAAGAACAAGGTGACTAAACACATTGCTTGTATACTTGTCACTATTAAATGGTTTGCGTGTCGACAGTCTCTTAAGGATGGTGGTACCCCGCCCCTTCCTATTATACCCCAATGTAAGGCCTAAATAAAATAATATAAGGTATGTTTATGCTAATAAGCCACCGATTAGATGGAAACGATTCAAGTGCTGAAACAACACGACTCATTTTAAATAAACAAGAAAATTAATGAGATTATAAATATAAAGCCTTAATTAATTGGCCGCTGTCAAGACTTCTAGAACTTTATCACTAAGACCTGCCATGAAATGTTGTAATTCCAAATTTATTTAGGGCGATTGGATTTTTGATTGTATATTAAATTTTAATTAGATGATAAACTGATTTACAGTTAATTTTGGTTGCTATATCAAAGATCTATAAAATTATGTTTTGAATGATTACTATAATATTAAGCAAATTTATATACTTAAGTGCTAAGAGTGATTATCTTACGCTTGTTATTATTTTTTTAATTGTCTAATCACTGAGATAGAAAATCACAATAAAAATATATGTTTTCTATCCAGGTCAGGTAAAATTATATGTATTTTGTAATCAAGACACATATAACAATATCAATCAAATTTCAGTCTGGTATCATTCACTTTTGTTTAAATTTAGAACGATTTGGTCAAATAATTATGATAATAAAAAACATAAACCTAAAACTATTATATAAAAAATATTCACAAAATCTCTTTGTGCACCAAAATGTGGAAACGGAATAGCTGAAACATCACACACACGCAAATTCGTGATACAAGGTTGTAGTCCCAGCGGCGCGCGTCGAAAAGCAATACCGACGCCTGATTTGCACCTGTTCGGTTCCACTGCAGTATACCCGTATTCTAATTTCATTTACAATGAAACATTGTCACTATATCAAGATTATTAGTCGAAATATCGATCGTGGAAATAAAATTCTAAATATTTAGTATTTTCATTAATACAACTGTCCCCGTAAATGCGTTAATAACGCATTTCATAGTAACGTATATGTCACTATGTATAAACATGGATGTCAAACCATGGTAGTATGTGTAACATTTATTTTATTAATTTAATAAACTTTTTACGCATTATTTAAAAAAAATATTAGCATTCTGCACTCCTTCTCTATATAAATTATAAGTGTGCTAAATTTCATGCTCCTCCGTCCGCTTAATTTTCGTAAAAAGGGATCCAAAGTTTTTGCTTCTCGTATTTATATAAAGATTTATAATATTTAGCATTTTCTTTTCCGCGCTCCGCTAACAGGACAAAGCGAGTTCAGTTCCACCACTCAGCACCTTCAACTTCGGCGAAAAGTGGGGAAACGGAATGATGAAAACGGAGTATCTTAGTACTAGGTTCTCAGGTTCCTCTGCCTAGAACCTACTATGTACGAGATGGAGCGTGAAATTAAAAAATAATTGAATTTTAAATTCTATATGCATGTCTCTGGGCGTGATCAGACAAATTTTAAAATATCCGTCATTCCAATCGGTTGAGGTATTTTTTAAAGGTTTTTTTTTAAAGCAACAAGGTGTTTTTAATATAAAATGAAAAGTACAAAATGCGGCAGCTGCTGAATTTTATAAAAGATATTCGATATAAAAGTAGTTATTGAAATAAACAATGGAAGCTGATATTGTACGTGCCTGCATTGCTCCATTTCTAGAGATTTCCATTTAAATTTTCTTTATAGCGTAACATTGTTTTTGACAGAAGTTCGAAGAAACAACAAACTAAGTATATTTAATCGCACTAAACATTCTATGTTTATGACTAAAGATGCTAGTTCCTAACTTTACTGTAAACGTAATGTGCCATAAACTTCCTTGTGGAAATGAAGATGCTTTTGAGGGTTTTAAATTTTAAAACAAAAGTGCGATTTGAAAAACATACGTGTTTCCAACTCAAAACATCGTTAGTGAACATATTTATTTATACCACACTTTACAAAAGAAACGATAAAAATAGGAAATGTGAAGAACGAGTCATGACTTTAATTTCTTTATTCAACATAAAATGCATAAAAGACAGTGATGGCTGGCTTCGTGAAAAATGTATTCCATATAGAGGCGTCGGGCGGAATAGGTGAGCACATTGAAAAGTCTTCCGCGCGAGCTAGTCTTACACGTCAGACGAGATGTTAAGGTTTTTTTACTTGTGTACGCTAGCATTGAACGTTCAGAGTAAGCGATAGTTAAATGTTTCTGTTTGGTGTTAATTAACTTGTCATTTACAGGGTTCTGTAAACTGAGTAACGTTTCGTAACATTACAGTGGATAACATATTCAATTTGATTAGTAAGAATTGATTGATCATAACTGTATTTTAATTTATTTAAAAAGATTCGAAAACTTCCAAATTCTTTAATCAAACAACATAAACAGATCAAGAGAACGCGTAAATTTCATTGTCTTTCATTATTTCCAATGCAAATTAATTACCTTCATCCAGTGGTTAAACTTTACACAAATATATAAGTAGCGGAACTTAATACTATACTTTTCTTACCAGAGAAGTGTATCGAAAACCATTTTAAATAAAATCATTTCCAAGAGTGGAGATTGAATCCACAACCATTCACAAGCAGGCGCAATCCCACTAAAAATAGCCATATATAAGTAGCTTAAAACATATATAAAAGATAATGTTAACAAAACCGTTTACTAAACTTCTTCATATTTGCTGGAATCACGTAGCTTTTACGATTTGTAGTTTATTCGTTTGCTATTTGAGCGATATTCTTTTCGACGTAAATGACTATTGGTTGTAAAACTACTGGGTGTTTGGTGCGTGACTTCATCCCCTTTGCCTCTGTCCCTTACGTGTCCCATCCCGCCTTAATAATAGATAAGCATGAAATAATCACTTAAATATATGAAAGAATATATATTTCCAATTTTTAGTGCAATAAAGCATATTCATTCCATTGACGCCAATAACGAGCTTTTGATACGTAATATTTTAAGTGATACCAAATTAATTAAATTTATAGCTGGAGATCTACGATACGAAACAACAAAAATATGCTTAAATGCGTAATATCATTTATATGAGCTATACGTGTATATTTATTTATTCACCTTTATTTAACTAAATTTCAATAATGCAACTACAAGTGAAAATGTTACTGGAACACATACAATGCTACAAGAACAAGTTAAATTTCATCTAAATAAATTTATTTCTTTGAACTTGTAGTTTTATTTTTAACGCTGTCTGTAATTTACAGCTCTAAATTTAAAATATACTGTAAATTCATAGCAATATTTCGTTCTTTTCAGATCATGTGCGAGAATTCTCCTGCGGCACACTCTACTATAGGACTTTCTTTGTGGATTCCAAACGCGACGCGCTCTATGTCGGTGCGATGTAAGTTTTGTACTTCATATTTTGCACATAAATAGTAAATTCCGTAATATTGAACATGCCTCGAGATATTTACAATAAATATACACCTAGAAAACCCCAACAGATTTATTATATTTACTTAAAAATATTATTTGGTATACTAAAGTAATAAAAGTGATAAGCTGGTTCTGTCATATATTTTAATATGCCATCAGTAACAATAAAATATCGCGTTTTGTAGTATAAAACGATTATAGGTAATCGTTTGATTGTAAGTTTACGTAAGTAATTTCTTCGAGGAAAGCAGTAATTTTGAGCAGTTTAAATAACATTTCTTGCGTGCGATGTTTGAAATAATTCCAGATATTCAAATTACTTATTGTTAACTTTAATATTATGTTATTTTTTTAATAACACCTGTGCATATTTTAATTTCATGAATATTGCATATTCATTACATACATTTTATAACGTATACATATTTTTGCAGGGACCGATTATATCGGCTTAATATGAAAAACATAAGCGCATCACACTGTGACGTAAGTTATCATTTTTGAAAACATTTTTTCTTTTTTATTTTTTTTTAAATAAATTAAATGTGCTATTTTTTCACAGAGGGATTCTATAAATTTGGAGCCGAGCAATGTAGCACAATGTGTCTCCAAAGGCAAATCAGAAGTAAGTAATTGCAGACATCTATATCAACATTAACGTATTTTATTTAAACCGTGGCCTAATTACATACATACATAGCTTCAAGCTGTATCACGTATATAGCAGGGTAGGCAGAAGGAACCTAGTGTTATGACACTCCGTTCCCCACTGCTACCTACTTTATTTTTTTTTTTTTCATGTTTTATTTTTTAAGTTTATATTAATTAATTTTTTGATTAAAAAAATCAATCGATTAAAAATCCAGAAATAAATCTATCCAAATATACATTACAAAAAAATATACAACAAATAGATCACTAAAATATATTATCAAAAGTCGAAAACCTGATTTCAAAATGTACAATATGATACTAACTGCTAAAATTAAATTTCAATTTCGAATAACTCAGAATTTCATAGCCGGCGAATAAAAGATAGCCGGATTTAGTTTCATGATAAATGTAGCGGACTTAACCGAGAGGAGTTGCCATTATTGCCTCATTAAATCAATTGCAACTCCTTTGTTCCGCACTAAATTGCACACAACTAGCACTATTTCCATCAGGGATTAATCCCATTTTTAACTAAATGGCGAGCGGCTGCTGGCATATTTCATCGCCGTAGCGGGGAGCTCGAAGCTACGTCCCACTCGCTATATTAAGGCCGTTAATTTTGATTTACAATCGCAACGTAAAAGCAATATTTGTTTTATTCCCCGTCTCGTAAGATCGGGCGATTGTTTCGAGTTACCGCGCCGCACGATCCACTAATTCGATAATGGCTAAGACGCGAACGATTTCTACACTTGAGTGACTCCTCTATTTTGGGGACCTGCTGCGATTGTAATTGATATAACGAGTACGTTATGTAGGCTATTACTGTAGAATTTATTTTATGTTCGTGAATTGTTTACTTTTTTATGATATAATAATTTTATTATTATTGTAATGTACCGGTCGATGAAACTATCACTGCCATTTAAGCATGTGTTTTAGGTCAAATATTTATATTAAGACCGTTTAAAATTGATTAAGACGCGACTTGCACTAGATATCAATCTACGTATCGTTTTCAATATCAACAAAAAGGAAATTATTAATAATTCCACTACGGTCGGTTTATCCAAAACTATATTTATTAAATATAAATAGAGCTAGGGCTAGAATTTCACACTTTAGTCATTAATTATTCCTGATCACGCCCAAATGAATTCAATCGTCATTTGTCAATTTAGATTGTGTACGGATGATGGCAAAACCAATTTCATACATTTGATTTTTAAGTCGATTTGTCATTGGAAATATATAAATAAAAAATATATTTTTAATATCTATTGAAACTAAAACTCACAAGTGAAGTGCTTACTTAAATCCAAAAAAAGTTATTTGGCGTATGCTATAACAAAGCTTTTACTTTAAAAAAAAACATTGTTTTATTAGTATTAGAAGAGGTAATAAAAAAGAAATATCCCGGCGCCTATCACCCTGATCACGGAAAGAACGAGTATTCGTGAAAGCTATAATCAAAGTTTCTCACTGTAGGCAAGTTTTCCTTTGTCTAAACACGGTGTCGTTACACGAAAAAGGCTGGAAAAACTCTCACAGCGATTTCTATAAGACAGCCGCAGGGTCGAGTAGCCATGCCGTTTAAAGTTCATAGCTCTTATTGTTTGCGTAAAACAAACATTTTTTTATCTCCACTTACTTATTTAATATAGATAGAATGGAATGAATATTCACACATCTAGAGCTTTTGGTGCATGCGTGTGGTGGCGTAACTTAACGCCATGATACGCCTTACCAGATAAGAAAATATTTTAGGTGCAATTATTTCTCTATGGCATTTAAACGAACAATCATAGCGTTCAAGCCCTCCCAATAAAGTGTATCAATAAAAAAAAACACAAAGTGATTGACAATTAATTCTTGAATAAAATTATCGTCTTCCATTTTAAACATTAACTTTCAATAAAAACATTCGAGCTTAATAAAATTGAAGACAAAATGTCCTCAATTGCAATGCTAATGAAAGGTTCGTTGATTTGCACCAAAGAGATATTAGAAATTTAAAAAAATAGATACGACTTCGTGTCCGTGTTGAGGCCATTTGTTCAAAAAATGCGAGGAAAAGTAAAGCTGGTCGTAAATCTACTTACGTACAAAGTGGCGAATAATTAACGAAATGGACCAATCGAAAGCATTAGTTCCGAGTGAAGTTATGCGAGAGCCCGGCTAAGTGCCGTTAAAAGAAACTTAGACGTGAGCTTGATTGTTCTCCTGCTTAATTCTGATTGTTTCCGAGCGCAAAACACTTCTGTTCGCGTCAGTACAACGGGTAAAACGTTCTAAGTATATTAATCCGATAATTACTTTAGAACAATCTCTAGCAAAGTTACCAATGCGAGGCTGGACGAGTGAGCATGTGGCACAAGTTTTTGTAAGGAAACATAACTTCTATTAATTACTTATTTTTACGCGCCTACGGCAATTCACGTGAAGTAGATTAACAAGTACCTAACAAAATAACTAATTGATTTGAAACACGCAATTGTCAAAATAATTTTGATAAATATAATGATGTACCTAATTATAGATATTTAAAAAGCTAAGATAACGTAAAAGAACTATGGAGGTATTAAGAAAAGTAAAAATAGCTGCTGTGTGATAACACTTAAATCAAGCAACGTGACAATCCAGCCGGACAAAAAGCATTTGTGATATTCCTTTCCGTCGTGTATTTCGCAAATTTCAAAATCTGACAGAATATCCGCACAATAGTCGTTCCCGGACGGCTCTCGTCGTGACGTAGAGAAAATTAGTTTCAGTCTCCCGTCCCGCCACGGTTACCACAAACCCGGCTATACCCACAAGTTGGTATATTGCTTTTGAAAATATAACGAAACAACTGACGATTCGCAGATGATATTTTGTTTATTTTATACATTCACTTCCATTTCATTTAGCGCAGGTTAAACAATTATATTGTTTGTAGGAGATTCATTACTTATTGCTGGTTCATAGATAGCGACCACACGTTTATTATTCCGTAGCGAACACGCAACTGTGTGGTATTTTAATCTAGCAAATATACCATTTAATATAATGAAATTAATAGAAAAATGGTGGCCAGTGATTACAAAAACTAATAAACACAAACATGGAGCAATCGTTCATGGACCGCGTTTTATTCACTAAAGCGGTCATCGCATATTCCTGTCGTACGGAATATTAATGTCCCGTTCAATATTTATGTTGGACGCAAATTTGCATAATCACAGCCAGCGGACACTCACCCACACTTGCCCGAATTACTATTATTTCGATAAAATTTTCGATGCACCCAATATGTATTCCTTCATTGTAGACTGCAGTTCATTTATTTATCGTATCGGCTAACCAATTATCCGTATTGCGCCAATTTTGATTGAAATGTAAGAGAATGAGTGAATTTACTGTAGTAATTAGGCTTGATTCTGATTTATGCATTGAACTTCAATGACTCTTCAACTAAATGGACTGTGGTAAAGCTGTAAACTCTATAAATAATCCACAATATTTTTCTTTCTACTATAATCTAGCAACGACGTACAGGAAAAATAATATACGAGTACATACGTATTATACATCTCAAAACGAGTTATTCCCACCCAGTATATAAGAAAAAATAATGACATACTCTTAATTTTATTATAACAGATATTTAGATATGTATTATGACCATATTAACAATGTGTAATGTTTCAGCATTTCGACTGTCGAAACCACGTCAGAGTGATCCAGCCGATGGGCGATGGATCCAGGCTCTACGTATGTGGGACTAACGCGCACAGCCCTAAAGACTGGGTGCTTTACGTGAGTATTAATTGCTATGGAAATTACCATTGATTATTCTGATGTCGATACGAAACTATGTATTTATTATATATAATTAGAATATCGATCACTTAAGTGCTACAACGAATGTAACGTGTAGAATAATGGGACTCTTAATTTCAATTCTTTTAAAAATTTTGTAACAAATTAGGCTTAGAATTTTTTTTTTGTAACTTCACGCTGTAACCCGCATATAGCAGGGTAGGCAGAGGGAACCAGAGAACCTAGTGTTAAGACACTCCATTCTCTTTTAACAATTCCGTTCCCCACTTTCCGCCGAATTACGTTGCGTGTTGAGTGGCGGAACACAACGCCGCGTTTTGCCTTGTTACCAAACCCAAGAAATGAAGATACTAAATTTTATTTAATTTTATTACAATTCCTGGAGTAGGAATCGAACCCACAACCTGTCGCGTTTACAGTGGCACGCTTGTGCCTCTGCGCCACGACAGGCGTTAGAATTTAAAAAACTTATTACATGATACAATAAATCACACCATAATATAAAATATTTACAATTTTACAATAAATCCGGTTTCATAATTACGTCTACATGAAGAGATGTCGTTACATTATCAATTAATGAAAAACATGTCCCCATATTTATTGATGTTAAAATTTAATATAAAAGACATTCTGTAAATATATTTATAGACTATTAAGCTATTATTATTTAAACGAATATAACTTAGCGAAAAAATCATATTTAATTGTACAAATATGGAAATACCTATTAAATTGCGACCTACACTTGTTTGCGTCAATTTCAAGATTTTTTCATGTACTAAGTAATAGTTTCCCGCAGAACTAGATATCTTGGCAATTCAGTATGCAGGATATTATTATCTTTAGAGCCACTACAGGAGATTCCAACAAGAGCCTTGGCCGAGCGCCAGCGACGCAACAGTTCCTAGGATCACCGCACATGTGTTCCATAAATAAAACACGAAACTGCATTTCCTTTTATTGCACGTTTTTACACGGCTCATACTTAAGCTCCCATTTCTCGTGCAAATGCATCCGCATAACGCAGTAGCTTCGCACCGGCAACCGCGACAAATTTCACGGATACTGACTTCAAATGACGCCGTAAGATGAGAGAAGATTTTTCCTCGTTGAAATTTCTAACCGAACGACTTCGTAAAGCCGGCATCCAATGACAATTTTAGGTGCAAACGTATCTGCTGTAAACATTTTCAACTAAAAATTTCCATTCCGTATAATATTTATGTGGACGTTTGAAATATATTAACACCACTTGACCACTTAAGCCGACTCGGAGTACGTTGCGGCGTGAACTCTAGATATTTTTAAAAAATATTTTTTTAAAGTCATAAAAAAGGCTTCCACAATAGGTATCGAAAGCAGGCCGCAATAAATTTACTGTACTCTGTTCACTTCTCACTTTCCCTGCTCTTGACTTTCATATAATTTTAAGATGTATCGGCGGTCGTTTTGACCCTTCACACGTTTTATCGCGTTTCAGGCCGAATGGATGACGGTTTTTATGACTATTTTGCAAATTTTCACTTTTAAAGTATGAATAGGATAATATAATGGTATCAACCAAAATGCATCCATTTTGTTATATCTCCCCTTCCACCGTCTACACAATGTCAACAAAAATTCTAAATGACTCTGGCGGAACATTAACGTTACCTATATAGTTATAATATTCTGCTGATATGTTTACGTTTTTCAAAATATTATATTATCAAATTGTTATTTTTTATTTATAATGCAGTGATAATATGTTAAAAGTTACTGTTTAAAACGATAAATCCTATTAAACGTCGAAAGCCCCACGCGGGCGGCTGAAAATTGAAAATATATTAGGTTTGCGGGGTAAGAATCTTTGAATGCGAACATTGATACCCGCCGGCCCATTGTACAGGTTAGCCTGTTTACAGAGATATTTCTACTGTCCATTCAAACTTACCATTTGAATTTTGGAAACCAGATACGATATATGTATTTATTATATGTTCGTATACACCCTTAATGATTTATATTACTAAGCAATCTTATGAAAGAAGATTTTTTTCCCACAAATTTAATGTTTTGCTTTTCTATTTCATAGACAATTTAATTTTAATCTCGGGGCGGAATCGCGGTATATTTCATTTTTGCTCAGATGACATATTAGAAACAAGAACACAAAAATATTGCAGTATAATCTGTGGTTTGAGTAATGCTTTCACTCCCTCGTGAGGGTAAGGGCGCGTCAGTTTCAAAAATTGAGTGAAATCACATGTACGCAATTGATAGGGCAGTGGTTGTTACCCACTAGCTATAGCCAACCATGCATGCGACCTTGTAAGTCCGGTAACTACAGAAATATATTTTAAATTAATGTATACTAGTATTATAGTAATAGTAATGTATAGTAGTACTAATGTACCTATTGAAGCGTAAAATACACGTTGCCTTAGTAACGTGAATGTCAATTTATACTTGCCAAATACATATTAAGCTGCTACATTTGAATTAGGAATTATAATAAATATTGTATTTCTGCACTAATTGTACCAAATATTTCTTTATTTTTTTTAGAGCTAGCTACGTCCGTAGTATATAATCAAATTATTTTTAAGAAATTAGAAATAGCGAAAAGTAATCCAATATAACAAAATATCTTACGTTCATATGGTCAAATCACTTTACTAAAAAAATGGCCACCATGGTACATTAAAACCATTAATATTTATAAAATAATTTAAATTATCCGGCTATTAAATAAACTGTATGTAAATTTCTTTTGACTATAAAATGCAGGCAGCGGTCGGTCATTTAAAAGCACTTTTGCTACTCTCTTGAAACAACATTATATCAAACGAGACGGACGGACTTGCAACGTGTGCGCAGGGCCTTACTGCAGTCATCAATTTATATCTATTCTGTTACAAATGGCGGTTTGCGATCGAGGGGCATCGGAAACAAATGACGAAAGCGATTGCATTCCAACCGCTTGATTTTTATTGTACTTTGTGTGCTCGAACTGATAAACTTTTTGTTATAACATATATAAGTATATTAATGTCTATTTAACTAATTACATGAAATGAGTATCTGGTTTTGTAATATTTTTTTACTTCATTTTTATATCATCAAATAATTATCATTATTTCGGCGTTGAGTTCCGCCACTTAGCATGCAATGCCTCAATTCGGCGGAAAAAGGGGAACGGAATTATTGTAAGAGAACGGAGTGTTTTAACACTAGGTTCTCAGGTTGCCTCTGCCTACCCTGCTATATGCAGGATACAGCGTGAAAGTAAAAAAAAAACTTTTTTTTATGTGCGTAATAGCATAACTTCTTACTGGATGAACAAATTTCGGTGATTCTTTTTTATCCGATAGCTAGTGCTTCTGTTGTGATCCCATTTGAATTATGCTAAGGTTTAATGAGTGGTTTTGAATTATCCGTAATAATTTTACTTTGTTGTACATTTTACTTGATATTTCCTTTTTTTATTTAACTTATATTGTTTAAAACACATTAAGAACTTCCCATTTAAAATATACAAACAGAGACTAACCTATAAAAGGATAATAAAAAATCCAAGATCCAAGTCTGAAAGATTAGTCAGTACAAGCAATAAAATGAAAGTTATTCGAAACAAAGAAAGGTATCGTTTACTACTGTAGACACCTGTTCACGTTTCTATAGCACGATATTTTCTTTAATTTATTTTCACATTTGCCTTAGATATCTTCCATAATAGTTTTTTTTAATGTAAATATTATAATAATAAAACATATATGGTTTACACGTAACTCAAACAAATAGCATAAAAAATCGGATAAAGAAACGAAAGAATGTAAGTATATCGCTTGCTTTTTGTATAGGCTTATCTGAGAAAAGCTAATCGAGCAAATGTAAATGCGCTCTTACCCTGCATAACAATACGAAAATTTGTATAGCTAGCAGATTTAAAACACATCGCATTCATCTTGTTCGAATAAAATGCGATAAGCTCCGCTTATTGATTGTTGCAATTTAAATTGAAAACGTTAAATCTGTAGCTCGTCACGAGCAAAATAAAAGTAATAAAGGTGCGGTCTTGTTATATGCGCAAATATTATCTTCTCTATATTGTTTATATAGAACATACTCGTAACTATCCAAACGGGTTAAATTTGAAATTTATAGGTTTATGTTTATGAACCTGTCAATGTACAAATTATGTAATAAAAAAATGTACTGATACCTATCTAAGAAATATAGATTCTTATCATAACTTACATTATAAAAGACACCTTCAACATATTCAATGCAGTGCTTATAGCATTGCAAGTTAATTTTTAAAAATAATATTAAATTAAGTGTACAATTTTTTTCTCAATTAGCTGTCGTTATCCGCTAGCTTAGTGTCATACGTTCCTGTCATTACCGCAATTATAACGAGTGCAGGCCGCGACACCGCCGCACCGCGTCGAGAGCACTCGGTAAAATCACTTTATAAGCCGAATAGCATATTCAGCTCTCACACGGATGATCTCGTATAAACATTTTGTACCAAGGTTTACCTTCGCAGTTAAACTTAATACAAACTACGTCTAAAACACTAGCATTCCGACGTTATACTCGAACATTTTTATCGCGCTTCTCATTAAGATTCTAGTAGCTGGATAGCAAATAAGACTTTATGAAGGAAACTTGCTTCTGGCTCGTACAGTTGTTTTCTACGGCTCCGAATGCTTCGTTCAGTAAAGCAACGTTGATATGCGAAACACACGGTAAAGTTTCTGTGGAAGCTCAGGAAATTGAAGTTTTGTGAACATCGGTTATGACAAACCTAATGTTCGCTTTAACTTAGCTATTTGAACGACTTTCAGTGTTGCGACATCAAATCTTAAAATCTCATTTGTCACAGCTACGTAGAAAATTATGTTACGTAATTTATTATTAAAATAATTATCACATCACAAAATAAGAAAAAATACGTCAAAATCTAGCGAATGATGCCAGGGCGCGGCGGCACGGCCTATGTGACAGATATTAGGTACAAAATTCTTCAATTACTTTTTGTCACCCATTTGATATAAAT
The DNA here is from genome assembly GCA_033558755.1 of Philaethria dido. Classification (NCBI taxonomy): domain Eukaryota; kingdom Metazoa; phylum Arthropoda; class Insecta; order Lepidoptera; family Nymphalidae; genus Philaethria; species Philaethria dido. Next base: position 473,759 of record JAKGSA010000155.1, read on the forward strand.
GGTTAACAAGCACATTTCGAACTCATATGTCACCCGACTTGGTGCACAGGTGCAGTATCTATCCCATTCGGAATTAGAAGCCAATATCGTGCTGTTACATTCATTGCGCATTGTTTTGTGATAGCGTCATGGCGCTATTGTAAATGCTGTAATGCTCTTAAAATGAAATTTATTGGGCAATAAAATAATATTATGTTGCCTAGTTTCTATATAACGTTGTTTTTATCAAATACACTCCATTTTCTGCAAAGTGAATTTCTTTCCAAACAAATAATGAGGTTTTTTTTATTCCTAAAATTTATACCCAATACTTGTTTAATTTACCGTATAAAACTTTACAAATATATTGCGGTAACGTATGTATATATCACAGCAAAGTTCATCTCGATCTCATTATCTGATAGTGACACAGTTGCCGAAACTTCACCCGCGGCATCCTGCAATTTAAAGATCCTTTGTGCTTGAAAGTCTTCACAACACAACGAGCCATGACGAAATAATATATACGTGATTATAGCTTCGATCGTACGAACAATGCATGATATATATTAACTGTGGTAATATTTCTTAAGTTCACAGTATTGTTAACAAGCTATGCTAATTCCAAAGGTACGCCAATTGAAAATCTCTTTTTTATTTTGACTTTACTCTTTTCAACATTATTGCTTACGTGTATTAAATATTTTAAATAGCGTCTTGCCTAACTTTTTGGTCGTTGGGCAAAAAAATTAACTTATAGTAAGGTTATTCACATAAAAGAAGAAGAAGAAGAATAGAGAAGTGTCTCAAAACCTACGTCCTCATGCCACCTCCCTGCAAACTTCAATATCAATATATCGCGAATACGTACACGACTTGACGTGCAGGATCCAATGCGGGATCACTACACCTGAGTTCGCTTGTTTTACTTTATACGACCATTTTAAAGTTTTTACGTGAAAAATTTTATAGCACGTTTCTCTTTACAATCTACTTTAAGCTTATACGAGATTACATTACTTGTAGTAGAACGCAAGGCTAATGATGGTAAAGAAATACTTATTATTATTTTTTTTACTTATTATTTTATTTCTACAAAACATTACATAAATATTTTTATCATAGTTTTAACAAAAATACCGTAATTCCAGCTAAATTGTTTTTTTTTTTATGTTCATCATTATGCGGTGATAAGAGCTGGCCCCGAATGTGGTACACATCTTGTCCTAGAAATGAGATTTAGTCCAACAAGCCGTCGGGCGTGAAGTAAAGAGTGCACCAAGAATATGATACATGAAAGCCCTGTAAAGAAAGAAATAAACATCATTTACAATGCTAATGCTAGAATGTTAAAAGGCAGTATAATATCGTAAAGTTCTTTCTTTTAATCTTTTAGTGAATTAAAAACACGAAAGCAAGTATTATAATATATGTCCTTTTTCCCTGTTTATTTTTATAAAGTATATTGTAAACAACCCCACTGGTATTTTCTTTGACTTATTTGCAAAGAAAAAGTTGAATATAAAAATTGGCACTCTTTAAGACATGCAAATCTCCTTTATAAACTTTCAATTTATGTCTAATAATTGCCGCAGCGGGCGATTCCTTTCTGAGAGCTTGAAAATGCTAATTTTGTAAACAAACAAAGCGAGGGCCTAATGAAGGTTGCGGGTCTGTCCACAACTTTCTTATTCTGCGAGAGAAGGCCGCGAGCTCTTCCGTCCGATTCATTGAGTTGTTTACTTTGGACTGACATTCACTTAGCCGTAGAAATAATAATACCCCTGCTATAAATAGAACATCAATATTTTGTATTGTTTGTGTTTATAATTTTTGTTGCTTATTTTTTTGGTCTAAAAGAATTGTATTTAATTTTTTATTAATACATATGATGCTATGATGATGTTAAAGCATTCTAAAAGCCAAAAGCGTTTGAATTAAATGAGTGACAAATATTTACCTACTTAATTACAGTTGAAATTACTTTGATATTAATTAATGCTTGTTAAATGAAACTATTTAAACCGGGTTAATTGCGTATATTTTAGTATTCGGAAATACATTTTTGGTAACTCATCGTTTAGGCGATGTCTACCTATGGTCACGGACTACTGTAAAGTTGTCGAAATGTCGAGTTTCTAAAAATGTACTTCCAAACATATTCGTGATTAATCGGGTTAAAATAATATATATAAAAATTGCAAAAATCAAAGAACTCCATTTAATTTATCCTTTTACAATTTTTTTCCAAATAAAATTTACTTATAAGTATTATTACTAATCACTAAAACTCTTTTATTGGCTTGACCTGAATCAATGTAATCAAATCTTGCGTTTTTAATTTTACCTATTTCCTACTGTGCGATTTTCCTAAAAGTTCGTACACGTGTCGTTTATGTCGACGATTTTCTATGTTTGCCTGGAATACAAGGATAATAAAAAAAATACTTGCGTATTTGTTTTTTAGTAAAATATTTTAAATAACAATATTATGAGTCATATAAAATATTTCAATATCAAAAAAAAAAAGTATACGTTGTTATACATTGAGTTTATTGTTTCATAACGGTTTTGCGGTGTTAAACTGTATTATCACAATATTGTAGCACCGCAAAATCAATATTTCTTCTAAGCTTGTCATGTAACTACCAAATAGGGGTTGTCATCATTGTATTACTGGATTCATATGTAAAAAGTAAAGACTTATTCTTTAAAAGTAAAGACTCTCTTGGCCTCAGGCATTCGTCGTGGACTCGTCCTTGCACGCCTAATTTAATCCTCGGCTTATTGAAATAAAAACGACATAGGTTTTCGACAGGTGCCGCGGGCTAGCAGAGGGGAAGGCGGGTCACAGGTGCCTTCGATGGTCGCAGCGTCGTTAAAATTTACATAAAGTCTCAATCCACTGCGGCGGGCCTCGCTGCCCACCCCACGTTTATGCTACATTTAGTAATTTTATGATAATTTCGAAAACCGTACTGCCACCCATCGCATTATACTAATAGAGGAGTTTACTGGAATACGCCTATACTATATCGAAAATATTCAAGCGCTCTTCTAATAATATGTTTCAGTCAATAAATCGCTTTAAACGTGAAACGGACGTGGAGTTTTTTGGAAAAATTAGTCGCAGATGTGTTTTCGAGTACGGCTAACCGGGGAGGGCAGTGCGCTAGACGCATAAATCTACTCGTTAGGTGTTATTTTTTTGTGCATTTGATTAATTGCACGTGAAATCGAAGAGTCGGGATGTTATATATTTATATAACTCTTGTCGTTTTAGTAAAATGAGCTGGACATTTAATCCCAGAAAATCGAATATTTATTAAGTTTGTAGGACCTTCTTTCCTTCCAAATTAAGTGTTTCGGGTCGAAATAAAAATAAATGATATTGTTTTGTTGCAGTCCAACCTGACGCACCTGCCTCGTCACGAGTACGTGCCGGGCATCGGCATGGGTGTCGCTAAGTGTCCCTACGACCCGGCCGACAACTCCACTGCTCTGTGGGTGGAGAGAGGCAACCCTGGCTCCCTACCCGCTTTGTACTCGGGAACTAACGCGGAGTTCACAAAAGCAGACACCGTCATCTTTAGGACTGACCTGCATAACTTGACGACAGGCCGTCGTGAATTCTCCTTCAAACGAACTTTGAAATATGATTCAAAATGGCTGGACAGTAAGTTATTAATTTACCTACTAATTTAGTCGCACTGATAGAGTGTATTTGTTAAATATAATCTATTCGGAGCGCTTATTGTCGAAATGTAATACAGATGTAGGTTAAATTGAACGCTGAAAATCGGCTTTGCTTATGAAATTATTAAACTAACAATATATGATAGGCGTAATCATTGTCCTAGAAAGCTTGATGAATGAATTCGTTAATCAGTGAATCGCTACATCAGTGATCTGCAATCAGCTGTAGGTTGGTAATGATTAGAACAATTGTTACAAATTATCGGTGCTTATACGAATTAGACTGGAATCGCCCTGTTTGCGACTAAACAATGGAAATTAAACTGTTTTCGCTCTAACGAGCTGTAATGTGCCCCCAATCTTTACCCGTTAATTTGTGCGCCGGTAACCATAATAGAAAAGCCCTGACAAATTCCCTGACTTTACACTTTACAATATCTAACTAGAGAATCTACAATGTAGGTATAAATAACAAAATTTTAAAGTTTTACAATCTTATATATCGTCCTAGGTAACATTGATCTTAATACTGTAGCGATGTATCTATTGTACGTCAGGCAAATGACTTTGGAGCAAATGATGCGCTTGAAAAATTAGCATTAGTATAAGTGCTAATGATCATAACACTTTATCAAAAACAAATGTGTAATCGCAAATTGTTCGCAATAACATCACCTAGCTAAATAATACGTGTGACCGATTTTAGTTCAGTATTTGTGGTAACGCACTATTGTATATTAAAGCTATTCTGAGCTCTGATCAAGCGAATAGAATTCACCTAGCCTGATTTACGGCTATTGTTTCCATGTTATTTTATGAACTATTATTTTCGTAATATTTTGATAGTTAAACTGTCGAAGTACTTTTAATTTCAACGTTTAACCCAAGAAAAGTATTATATTTTATATCTACTTTATATGCAATGTAATTAAACTAAATTATCATATAAAATACCCAATTATTTTCGTAAATGAACATATTTGATATTGCCCAATCTTATATATTAATATCTGGAAATCTATTCATCAATAAATCGCGCGGTTTATCGGCCATTAATTGCGATCAAATAATTTATTACAGCATAAATTTTCAAGGCTCGAGGCTTTATTAAATTTTAATGCTCCTTTAACATTATGAAACTGGAGATAATCTCACCTATGGAAACAATACAATGTGACACGAGTAGACGTGTACGTACATGAACGACGTCGGCGTCGTGTGCCTTTAATCCTTAACACGTGGCTATTTCATTTTGGCTTGCAACAAATGAGCACGTATTAATACGAGCTGAAAACGCCCTGTATATGACATAATTGACACACGGCTTCATCTAATATTTATTGCATATCACACAGAATAACAGCAATTTGATACTATGGTATTAACATGGGAACGCGTGCTGCGCTCCACTGCGAATATATAAAATTTATGTTTGTAATTAAACCGTAATATAGCGTTAGCAGTTAAACGTAATGTAATAGCGCTGACAAATCTTTCGGGTAACATGCTTATATTTATTAATATTTATTTGAAGTAATAATTTAATGTAATATACAGAAATAATAATTACAATAGCAAAGTCAGAATACGCCTCCTGGGTAAAATACACTTCCTTTTGGTTAAATTATAACTAATGAGTATGTATACCTATTGCAAGTATACTATGTCATATAAATTTATTTTTATTTGCAGAGAATGAAATTTAGATATACATAATGTTAAACTTAATAAAAATGAGTAAGAGAACATAATATTCGTTTTAGAACCAAATTTCGTCGGGTCATTCGACGTGGGAGAGTACGTGCTGTTCTTCTTCCGTGAAACTGCGGTGGAGTATATAAACTGCGGTAAGGCAGTATACTCGCGAGTGGCACGAGTGTGCAAGAGGGACACTGGAGGAAAAAACATTCTTAGTCAAAACTGGGCTACATATTTGAAGGCGCGTCTTAATTGTAGCATTCCTGGCGAGTTTCCCTTCTACTTCAATGAAATACGTAAGTAAATCTATATATATCTATATTATATAATTTTGTTTTATATAAATATTATACATATTTATAGAGTTTACATATATGCAGACGAAGCAAACGCGTTATCCGCTAGTCAGTTTCGTAATGCACAAAAGGCTAAATATTGTAGCAATTTTCTTTGCCTCTTCAAAGTACGATTCTGTGTATCCAGACTGACTTACCGAGCTTCGCCAACTAACTTCGTAGCTGCACCCTAATCCCAAACATGCAAACAGTTACCGTCAATCTCGAGCAAACATTTCACTTCGATTCAATAGGGCATAGGAAGATTTAAAACGACAAAAGTCTAGCCAATTCCTCTCCGAAACTGTAGCTCCGCGCTCGCGACTGCCTTCATACAATATTAACGTTTACCGCCCCGGCCTTACCACCGTTTTTCACGCGCCCCCATTGCATTCCTGCATTTCTCATGAGGACGTAATAGTTCAAGTGCGCTGTTTACATTTACGTTTAAGCGTGATTAGATTCGTAAGCAAACTGTAATCTGGCTTCCCGTTCATTAAGCCTCTACGAATTTAAGCTTATATACGAGTATTGTTCCCTTACCTTCTAAATTAACAATTATAGTCGAGCTATTTTGTAATTCAAGGTTTCGTACAATACTGCGCACGCATTGTATTTATTACATATAATTATTTTTGGTCCAATTAATAAAGGGAAAACACTACTACGTTGACCTAACATGTGTTAGGTAAATCGCATATTTAAATAATAAGGCCAAAAGTAATATATTTATAGGCGGCACGCGTCGAGCTTTCGTTTGACAACTGTTTCGTGTTGTGTTTGTAAATTATGTGCTTGCTTTTCCCCAAAACATCGTTTTACGCCTTTCCCAAATTTAATATAAGCTTTATTTATGATCTCACAAAATCCACATCTTAAGGAATTTATTTTTAACATTTTGTTTGTAAGCGGGATTCGTATAGCACCACTTCATATATGAATTTATATGAATATATTAAACTGAATATCACTTAATGGATTGACGTTTATAATTGTTCTTACAACATAGCTTAATGCTACGGTAACGCCTGGTGACATGGAGATATAAAGTTCAAAGCCACAACAGTAATTTAAGCGAACTCATGAAAGTTTTGACAACTATGTACATTGTACAGATTAGAATTTATGTTGGTACTGATATAATTTGAATCATTTCAATGGATTATTATACAAGTTTGCAAATATGCTTTATGTCATTAATTAATGTCATATATTATGTGATTAAAACTTCTAATGTTGATGTATTTTACACTATAGAATAATTCTAACAAAAATTTTAGCAGAAACAATAATTTAAATATAATACTTAATATATTAATCATTTACAATTTATTATTTTTTAACACTCTTTTATTATCTTCTTTTGTTACTAACTTCCTACCTATTTGTATCTCTATCAAAGGAAAACAGTCGTAAAACTATTTTGACCAACTTCGTGCCGTCTCATTTGTTTGGCAATTTGTCCGGACAACATAAGACGCGAAAATATTTTCATAGCATAAACCTAGTTTTCTTACATTAGAATCATGTTTAAAAACCGCAAACATTTTCTTTTTTCACAACTCTACTATTTTCTTATCTAAACAGTATTTTTTTTAGCAATATATAACATAATATATTCATGAAATTGTATACTAAAACATATGTATATGTTGTTGTTAAAACATGAAACGTACTCTGTATCATAATTTACCCACCCGGTAAATAATACTCTTACCTAATAACTACGGCAAGTTATCGGACGAAATTCACTTATAATCTCCAGGGAAACGTTAAAAGCGAAATGCGTGCTGCTGTAAATGAAATATTAACTTTATATGTTCCATCCGTAATGCAATATGAGAAGATAAAGTAAAGTATTGCTTAGGTTTCAGTAAAGTAGAATTTTACCGCAATTCAGTTAAATATGATACGATTGCTTGAATATATACCTATATTATGAAATAATTTAAGAGAGAGGGAACAACAAAATAATTTTCTGAAATCTCAAACATTTTAAAGTACCTTAAATTGATAATGACAGTAAAAATTTTAAATATTTATCTTTTTCTACAGAGAGTATTTACAAAGTACCTGGCGACGACAGTCGTTTCTATGGAGTTTTCACAACTGCTTCAACCGGCCTTATGGGATCCGCCATTTGCACCTTTACAATTGGGGACATACAAAAAGCTTTCGAAGGAAAGTTTAAAGAGCAAGCCACGTCGAGTTCCGCGTGGCTTCCAGTCATAAGCAGCAGAGTTCCAGAACCTAGACCTGGCACATGTGTGAATGACACATCTTCTTTACCTGATACTGTGCTAAATTTCATAAGGTTAGCTTTTTAATGTTATTAGCTTAGCTTTACAAAATTAATTGCAATTACATATTTTTTTAAAATATTTAATCTATTGTTTTGTATAATTATTTAATTTGTTGACTTATCCGCGAAAACGGATCCACCGTTTTCTATTTTTTTTTATTATATGTACATATGTATTTTCTCTTCTAGTCGAAAATTCACAGTAAAATAATCAGTTCATAAACAAATGACGACAATTAAAATATATTTTAAAAAATGTACGTACACAGAAATATGAAAATCCAAATTATTACAAAAAAACTTTCAGACAGAGCTTAGTACAACTTTTTCAAATTCAAAACTCAGACTCAGACGGTAAAGGAATGTCGACAATAAAAATTGTCACTTATAAACATATACGAGCTAGTCTTTCCAGGGTTCCGCCCTCATTGAAATCCGCAGGCACTTTTATCTAGCGACACGTCCTGTTAATTATCCAACGCTCTCGCCCGGAGAGTGTTCAATTATTTTTTTTTCCCACTTTTTACACAATCCTCACGTTGAAACGTTGAGATTTTAGCACTTCACCTGAACCAGTCGGTTGAAAATAATACATAGAATTTTTCTCGTGCTAGATTGAATTTTATTTATTTATTTTTTAATTAAATGGATGGAGGACACTGTTGCTGGCAATACCGTTCATGTTTCAAAGCGGCATATTACATGCATTGTCATTATTACTTGCAGAATATTATATTATTATTTATTAATAATTTATTTCTCACCAGTATATCTACCTATCGTACCTGTTTAAGTACGTAAGTAAGACTACTCTACTTACGTAGGAGGTACCGATAATAATTACACTTTACTTACATCCAGTACTTAGCTAGTTATACGAGTATGTCACTCTACTTCTATCGGGCCAGTATATTTACTCCAACTACATATTTAAATAACGGATACTAGATACCAAAAGTTATCTGTAGTCACAAATACGATGCTCATTAATATTACTTTTACATTTTAATATTTTTAAAACAGGTCACATCCGCTGATGGACAGTGCGGTATCCCACGAACATGAGAAGCCGATCTATTATAAAAGAGATCTATTCTTCACACGACTTGTAGTAGATAGAGTCAAGGTGGATATGCTGGGACATCAGCTGGACTATACTGTTTATTACGCAGGAACAAGTAAGTGCTAACTTTCTTTCTCTTGTGATATTTTACTGTTTTCAGGCTTACATGTACTTTAAGAATACTATCTTGCCTAAATAATTTAAAAAGCGATCATAATTACTAGTTAAATTAAATTTTATTTCTAGATAAAATAAATTATTCGTACGCAAAAGCAAATGGTTGTTCATAGAGTCAGTAAGCTTTGTCCCTGGTGAACATTATTATACATTTATCTTAATGGATTAATCTAATTATTTAATCCCCAAAGTACCGCTGTCTATATAAACTGATAACCGCGTTACACGTCTCTCATTTCACGTATAAGGTGCATTATTTATTCAGAATATGAACGTAAATTCAACGATCTCGTGGCAATCAACGTGGAAGATTCTACATGTTACTATATAGATATTAATAGACATCAATACTGATCAAACATCGAAAACGGCTTAATTTTGACTGACGTAATTTAATATAGTTGATAGATAAGGGTTCAGATGAAGCCATGCATCTCAAATACTCCTAATACAAAATATATATTTGCTACACCAAACAAAGCGCTTGTATCGCTTGTGGCGCTTGTAAGAAATCGGTAATAATTATGAATTTTATGTAATAAATTGTATAAATACCACAACGCAATTTAATAAAAATTCGGTGAAACCATAATTTAATTTTATAAAATGAAAATGTCAGTTTTGTAAAAATATATTATCGACCCATTTTTGAGAACAATAAGCGAGACCCAAACTAGGGTGACATCGGGAACAATCACGGGAGGACATAAAATTTCATAAAAGCGCACGAATTAAAAAATTCCTTCGTGCGGGAAAATTAAAAAGTAGCCGCGAGTGAAAGTGGCACAAAGGCCATAATTCGTCTCGCCCCGACGGCTGGACATTCAGACTGCCGTACGAATGCCATCAACACGTTACCTTCGTCGAAACAGGGGATTCCATTCAAAACATGAAAAACCGATTATACGTTCATTGTATGTAGCCAAATAGCGTGTGTAACACCTACTCTTTAACACTTTTTGTCAACTCTCAATTTATTAACTTTTAAAAGCTTGCACTAAAGCTTTTTTAAAAGTATGTATTATAGCATTCCGTTTGGCTATTTCCTAGCATAACAAAGAGAACTTCACTTTTCGCGATTCGGAAATTCAGTTTCTAGTCTTGTATTGTTCTTTTCTTAGCTGTGTTATACCTTGATTTTACAAATAATTTTTAACGGTACTTTTATTCAAGTTGATTACATGACAAACTTTTCTATGATAAGATTAAAATGAAACTATATCAAAATTGATTGTTCAAACAATAGTTGCAATCATTTCGTGTGTGTTTAACTTATATTACAATTTAACTTACCCAAATTTCAAATGGAATACTAAAATTGTACTTGGACGGTTAATTATTACTTCTACGAGCAATTGAATTGCCCACGTTTCGATTATTTTCGGTTATATTTCGGTGAACTAACATTTTCACAGTCGTTTAGTGCAATATACAGGACTCGCAGGTCACAGACCGCACAAACCTCACGTCACCTGCTCAGCGCCATATAAATGTGTACCTCCGGTCTAAACAACATCTACAAGAGAGGTAATTTTAGCGTATGTTGTTGCAATTTTCGCCAATTTTCCACGAAAATCGTTTTCGACCGAGCCCTGCCGTGAGGAGCTACAGAATGGATTAAACTCACGTAGATATCTAACGAAGGGGGAGTTCGTTTACGGAACAACTTTTACGTAAGGAGAAGTACCTACGTTTGGAGTTGGCGTTTGCCAGAATGCTTGTGTGCGGAATATTAGAATTGTTTAAGCGTTACAGCACTGACGTTCTCTCGTACTTTCAGCACATTACTGTAATAGTACTTCAACTTAATCTGCATAATGTAACTTTGCTCCGATGTTCGATAGTTGAGCGAAGCCTGTCGTCGACCACCAACACATTGTGGTTGCGGGTACCTACGTTGATTACAAAGCTCACTGAAACAAACTAGGTCAATAGCAGTCTTTTAACTACTCCGCTACACTAGGTCATAAACAGTAGTTTGGTTTAAACGGTTACGAGTTTTCAAACCACACAAAAGGGAAAAATAAGTACTATCCAAAAATCTGTAACTCTTCTCTCTCTTAGCTCGCTATTATTTACGCACTCGAGCACCAAATAAGTTGGGTAAAATTCCAGTATCACAAAGAGCCTGAGGCGTTTCGTGAAAAAGGACAGTTTACTCTTTCAATAAAGAGTTCGTTCGTGCCGTCTGCCGCAATATTACTCCCCGTTTGGCCTGTTTCGAGTGCTCACCGCGTTATAATATGCATTAAGCTGCACTGAAATCGGCGCGGTATCGTTTCAAAGTTGTAGCCGCTCTAGGTGGCGGCAGACAATGAGAAATGAGTCTATGATACCCCGCAATGCGGGCCGCCTCGCTTTATTTCATTTGTTTTATCGCGCCCAAGTCGTTGTTGCCACGAAACTCGGAGACGTTCCGCGGGCCTAATGAAAGTTTGACAGTGACTGTCATGTACACAACCCCCTGTTTGTCAATGAAAAGGAACTGAGGTATCAAAGACGTTAAGAGTATTTGGTAGTTAACAAAGTTAATTAAATTCCTCGAGTTGACGTCAACACTGAGACTCTTTAGTACAAGTATCAAGGGCGCCTTTATATCAACCGAACGCAATATTTATGTTAACATATCGCGAGCAGACAGCAGCTCGCACAACAACAAACTCGAAACTTAATTACACCGTTCTGAAACATAAAAGAGTGACTTCTATAACATACATCACATCCAAAGTGCTGCGGTTTACTCTACCAAAAACTGGGAAATCAAATAGTATGCAACTCTCCCTAAGCTAGCTTTGACGTCATGTGGGGGATACAGGGCTATTAAAAACGATTTAAAATTCACAGTCGGCTTAACGGTCGAGTCGCCGCTGGAAATATGATAGCTATTTGATAACACCATTACTCTCGAAGTCGCAAACGTTCGTTCTTTGACTCTACAGAATTCGGTTAGGAAAAATGACCATATATTGAAAAGTTTAATGCGCGATTTTAGCAAAGATACGGTCTTCGTGACGGCACTTAATAATTTAACGTTCAAAGTGTACGCTCAGAACGGTAATTTGCAATCTACTTACCATATACGAGTATATTATATTTAGTGGTGTGCGATACGATATCGCCTTTATAAGTATTGGAAAGCCATTTTGTTGAGTGCACGAAGTCCAAGTTTTGCCATAAACATGAAATGCGATTTCAGTAAAATGATATGTGAAGGTGGTTAAATTATCGTATTCTCTGACGCCATATATTGCGATCGTCGCTCGTAATCGAGGAAATATTCTTCCCAGAGCTTCTTGAAGTTATACTGACATAGTATTGCTACGAGCTTCTTCGACTTACACATTGCCCACAGGACGAAACTAAACGAAATTTATAGACACCATACTAAAGCTAAGCTTTAAAGTTTTATTATAAGTTAATAATTTAATACTAGTAACAAGTATAAAAGATTTTAAATACTTAGTTCATTTACATTAAAATCTGAATATATATGTATATCTGTATTTTCACGTAATACACAATATCGTCAGTATTGTTTTGTAACAATCGATTTAAAAAGCTGTTGCACCTTCACGCAAATACAAACATTTAGTATCCTCATAATTAGTATTCAAATGGCGTCCAGCGGGAATAAACATTGATTTTTTATTCCCCCAAATCTGGAGGGGAGACCGCTGTGGCCGGGATCAGGAATACTAATGCGTTCACTTTTGAACGCTTATTCGCGCCCCGCTAAAGGCGCTCAACGTTTTTTGCATAAAACATCTCATCAAAGGATTGCTTAGGTCCCGGCAGTATATTGAATATCAAAAGGTGTACGGGTGAGAAAGTTTTGGGGTGGCGCGGTCGCGGCATCCCTAATGCTGGCCGCCGAATGCCGTCTTTAAAAATACACCTTTAGGACGCGTTTGGAATAATCGTTGGTTTATTATAAAATCTGGAATAACAAGTATACAGGTCTCGCCTTTTTTGAGTATTATTAAATAAAAATATGTTGGATTAAAATTATTTAAATTTCATGCAGCTGCTATTGTGTTAAATAATATAATTGACACTTATATATTTGAAAGCAAAAACTCTTGAATTTCTTACAGTCTCTTCTTAGCAGAACTGCCTTCCGAGACGACGGTAGCTTCATATTAATTCGTCGATTTAAAAGCACTTGTGAAAATCGATTTAAATAAAAAAATATTTCAATACGAATATAACTGACAGTGGTTAGTTAGGTTTCAAAATTGTAAAATAATAAATGGGTATTTTTTAAAATCGAGTATCATATACGTTTCATTTCAACGTAAAACTTTTGTGATGACGTAAACAAAACGCGATCGTATAAACCCACTAAACGTTAATAGGTACACTGAAAACTTTGGATTCGGAACATCAAATTATTCATATCGATCAAAACATAAATATTATGAAATCGGTCAAAGGGCTCACTCGATCACATAAAATTTCTAACGACAAATCTCATAAAAGTCGGTGGAAAACTCGTAGGCAAACGTTAGAAGCCTCGTTCCTCGATTTACGGCGCCTATAAAATACATATTGCGATTCGTGATAAAAGTCCGCACGATTTTGTTGATATCAATCGCAAGTATTTATTTAGTATTGACATAAAGCAAATTAGTATTAAAATAATGGTCTTTAGGCTTAAAAGATATTATCCTAAATTAAGTTTTTTTTGTAGTTTAACGGCGTTTCTACTATTTTGCTTCTTATTAAACACATCCAGCACGACGAACAGCATGCCGCAGCTTAAATTGAAAAAGAACAAAAATATTATTATAAATATCCATTTATAATCTTGTAGGAAAGGAAAAATTTCATTTCATTTACGACAAATATTTATCGTACTAAACTGAACGTTCATTATATCTGATGTAGGATGATAAAAATACATGAGGACGGCCCGCAATGAAACGTGAAAAAGTCGATGGGTAGTAACGCCAGCGCGTGAAAGGTGAATTTAGTAAAAACCTACCCAATTGGCTACTGCCGAATCTATAGGTTAAACGGGGACTTTTTATGAAAACCAATAAAGATGTTAGAGCTACTTTGTGTTTGGGAATTTATACCACCACTTCGAGGAATAAAACTTATATTGTTCGAGGGATCGAAAAAAGTTTTCACTTAAGGCCTGTCGAAGCAAAATCTTTATTGGATTGCTGGATTATTTCTTTGAACCTTTATTGAAGGTTCCGTGATCATTGGCTAGGAAAATATGAAAACATAATTACGCCCTGCACCAACCCTTACCTTGCTTTGACGGGTCTAATTTCATTCGACCCGGAATGTTATATTGAATAGAATTTACGGGAAATAAACGTTTAAGAAATCTTCAAATAACCTTTTTGTAATACTTAAACAAAGAGAAACCTTTACTTAATATTTTATATTCTGTAAATAATATTGCTACTTATTATAATATCTGATTACTCCCAAACATATTTTTATAAAAGTTGATATTGTACTTATAGACCTCTAACGTACATAGCTCCGTATAAATTATTTTTAGTAATGTTATTAAGCATTTTCCTTTTCATATCCCATATAGTAGTACATGTAAAATAAAATTTCATACCACCTGGTAGTGGCTCATGAGAAGTAGAATAATTTAATTCTAGTGATGGTGCGGCTCTAAAAGAGTTTACGGCGAGACGTGCTTCGTATATTATGTTATGTACCTAATTCGTTACTAAAGCGGATCCAGAGGGAATCCCCGATCACAACCAATGTGGGATTGTTTAATTATTTTGCTAGAGTCGGCTGTGATCGGAATTAATGACTGTAAGTGAGGGAATTTATAAGCCCGAACGTTAGATAGATTACATTCATACAGTATCGATGTTTGAATCTAATTAATTTTCTTTACGTAGCATACGCCGTGAGGAGAATATTAAATTATCGCTTCGCTCTTTTGAATAATAATCCTATTAGCTTTTTCATGATTTAATTAAACAATTACGCATCTTTGCTTTTAAAAATCCCTACTTAAAGATGCCTTTACACAATTTACGCTAATCGAATTTAGGAGCTCTCGTCCCCTGATCATTATTGAAATTAAAAATAATTATATTAATTTACCCAGTGTGTAAAATGAAAGATAAATTCATTTAATAGTATTTCAAATGTATATTAAGCTTAGACTATATAACAATAAATAAAAATAAAGAAAGAAAATTGTTTATATACAAATAATCTTTCAGGGTGCCCCCGTTTTACAAGGTGTCACGTCTTAACGCACTAACGTGTCACAGGGTTGCGTAAACAGATTCCATAGGGCCCCTTACACCTCTCAACAAACAAATACGCTGAATGCTTTCCCTTGTACTCTATTATCGCATCAACTTGATCTTCACATTGAACAAGTCTAATACATTATGCGAGAAACATCAATGAAAGTACCCTATATGTAAAATAGCTACTTAACGAACTTACAACTAAATTTAGAAGCCTCTTTGAGTCTGATAGGCATTTATGGGAAAGTATATTATACAACTTCCGTTTAAAATATACTAATAATATATATAAACTTGTATTTATTCTTTTCATATATTGTGTGAAAGTTAAATATAATTTTGTGTTTAGTAGTATGAACTTTTATTGCCTTTATATCAGTAAAGAGAGAGAATTTATAGACTTATCATTCAAGTCTTCATGTATCACCGCTGACAAATATATCGAATATTTTTCAAAAATTAAAAGTATAAACTTATAAAATCTCTTACGTCAGCGCACTATTATTTTTTTCGAACCTGTAATTTTCATTTAAATATTGTATTTATACAAATCTTTTTTTTTTTCAAAACTATCAGTACAGTCACTAGCGTTTTTGCTATATTTTGTGCATAATGTATATGTTATCTCTTTTTTTTCTTTTAGCTTCCAACTGTATTCCGCACATAGCAGGGTAGACATAAGAAATCTGAGAAGCTAGTGTTAAGACACTCCATTCTTTTTTTAACATTTCCGTTCCCCACTTTCCGCCGTATTGAGGCTTTGCGTGCTCAGTAGAAGAACTCAACGCCGCGCTTTGCCTTGATACTAGAGAGAGGAAATGAAAATACCAAATAACTATCATATATTATATACATATAAAATATCATATTATCATTTCCTGGTGAAGTAATCCTACCCACAACCTGTCGCGTTAACAGTCGCGGGCTTGTGCCTCTGCGCCACGACAGGCCTCTAATTATGTTATCTTTAATTCATTAAAACTAGTGTAATACAAACCTTTCATATGCCTCATTTATAGTCGTTTAAAAACACTAAAACAGCCTCATTTAATATTAATTTCAAGCTTTTTCCGCAGTTATGGCGGTGATTAGGGTTGCTATGATTAAGATCTATACAGCGACTAGCGAAGGCCAAATATTAAGGTATCGGGTAATTACCTTCTATGGCACGTTTATACCGGCACAATTGCCCCGAATATGTTTCTCATTATCCTTTATTATACCTGTGATGCTAATCACATTCCCTCAATTGTGTCTGAAATGACATGAATTGAAACGTAGACGTGTTTTGACTCTTTATTATTGATTTACTATACTTTATTGATTTACTATATTATTATTAATGTAGGTTAACTTATTTAGGTATACTTAATATATGGATTATACATATAAAAAAAGCTCTATTTTTCGTATACGACTTCAAAAAAGGGAGGAAGTTCTCAGTTCGCTGTATTTTTGTTATCATATATTTTTTACTGGGTGAACCAATTTTCATGATTTTTTTTTATGATAACTAGTGCTTCTGATATAGTCTCATTTAAATTTCCCATATTTGGTGACTAGTTTTGGAGCTATTCGTAATAATTTTACTCTGTTGTACATTTTATTTGAAATCAAATTGTTAGTAGTCTCTTCATTATACGAGTATTTAATGTTATTGTAAACTGCCACTTAAAATCATTAAATCGTCCAGTTGTATAGTAGATAGGTTATAAAATAACTATTTATAAATCAATACTAGCTATTTCCTAAAGCGTTGGGCAGTTATCTGTATGGCTATACTCGACGACACGTGATTAAATATTCCCTCTATAAAGTGATTTAGCCGATGCCAGACTGGGCTCTGTTATGATAATCCAGAGATTTGATTATCTCCCCGTTGCGAAAATCATCATGTTGATTTGTTTGTTTTTGAGCAATGAAAACAGTAAATTGATTGTTATAGTTCTTTAATACTTTAATAATATACGTTTTTTTTTATTATACACAAAATAATATTACTTTAAACTATACTATAACTACTGGTTGGTGACTGGTTGTAGGTTCGATTCCCACTCCAGTGTATGAAAATATTAAATATTTATAATAATTAATATTGAGTATTTTTATTATCTCGCTCTGGTAATAAGGTAAAAGCGCGGCGTTGAGTTCCGCCATCAGCCACAATACCTCATTTCGGCGGAAAATGGTGAACGAAAATCTTAAAAGAACGAAAAGTCACTAGATTCTCACATTCCCTTTGCCTATATAATATATATTATTATTGTGTAATCAAGCCATTGTACTGTTTATCATGATCTATGAATGACATTCATATTCTATGAATCTAGTAGGTTTGTTTCTTAAGTTAGGGAAAAAAAATCATGACTAGTTTATCTTGCCATAATGGTCTTGTACAGTAACAGGCGAGAGTAAATAAAGTTAATATTTTTAAATGTGTTGTAAATATTTTACTAAGTATCTCTATAATCTACCATCACTGATTATATGATAGTACTTTAAGATGTCATTTATTTTGTTCTACAAACTAGCTGTATCTCTGGACCTATCTGCGTGTACTATGTACCGATTTCAATTTTGCGAAATCCTCTTTTAGTGCTCCTTTACACTCCCGCAGGACATCTACATGTTAAATTTCAACTTTTGTAAAGGTTTACATAAATATATAATATATTCTTATATAGGATAAGTATAGATAATGAAGTCATTGTGGCGCAGTAGTGCAGCATCCTACTGTAAACACGACTGGTTGTGGATTTAACGCCAACTCGAATAGGTATGATTAAATTTAAATTATTTTAATGTCTGTGCTCTGAAAAAATGAAGCGCGGCGTTTAGTTCCGCCACTCACTGTGTCACTATGTCTGGATTCCAGGCAGAATGTAGCGAAGGGAGTGTCACATTACGTTTTCTCTGACTATGCTGCATACAGCAAAAATCGGGAAGATGTATATCTGTATATAAATATGTGAAACAAAAACTTTCGATCCCTTTTTAAGAAAAATACGCGGACGGAGCAGTATGTAACTTGGCACACTTATAGTTTATATAGCGAAGGAATGTACAATGATAATATCTTTTTAAAATAAAGCATTAAAAAATATGAAATTAATAAAATGAATGTTACACACGCTACCATGGTTGGACATCCACGTTATAAAGTAACTAAACTACAAACTAACTAACAAAGATAACGCGTTGTTAACGCGTCAACGGGGACGCTAATATACAACGTAATTATGTAGAGGAATTTTCGTCTAAACAACATATTAAATTAGAATCTACATTTTAGAAATCATTACATTCTAACAATTTAAGCGGAATAGTAGTAATTCCACCTGTCAAATATCCTACGAAAGCAATTTCTATATGTTAACTTACTTCATACAGTATTCAAGAAATAATTACCAGAGCTTGTTTATGTCGATCACTCTCGCAGTTTGCTGAAAGTAATGTTTATTTTCTATTCTCGATTTTACCTGTAAATGAAATTATTTCTATATATTTAGAGTGTTCACAAATTTTATTATTTTTATTCCCGTTTTAAATATCATCTATCTTATATCTTATAGGTACTTTATACACCATACCTGTTATACCTTTGTAGCGCAGTTGCAGTCAAAATCACAAAGTACGAGGTGTGTTCAAAAAGTAAGGTGACTTTGTATTTTTAAGAAAAAATATTTATTTATTTATCAATATTTATGTTGTCCCATTTTTGAACACACCTCGTAAATAAAAAATTCAAATTGTAAATTTTTTTTTATAATTAAATTAGATGATGACCGCTCAGTTTGGTGAAACATAGTGCAGGTTTTAATTCGCTCGCTTAAAATGCAATATATTTAAGTAAGAGAAAAATGAATCTTAACATATTACTAGCCTCTCCTTGACTGAAATAAATAGGAAAATGTTATAAAGGAATAACGTTCATAGGAGGTGGGGAATTCATCGAACCAACATAACCTTTCACGGACGAAATGTGTATTGAATATAAAAATATTTTATTTCTACATATATAAATTATATTTTTAATAGAAGTATATTATTGATTAGATACAGAACCATTGAAAATGATTGCGCGTAGTATGAGAAGCTTAGTAAGATTGTAGTAATTGCATATTTATTTTCATATTTGCTACTTATGCCTATCTAAATGTTGAAGTCTGTCTTTTCCAATAGTATAAACTTTATTAATATTCCACAATTAGTGTTCCTCAAGTCTACAAAGTTTTCATTGTGCTGAAAGTTTCTTTCAAAGGATACGATTCGGCTTTAACATATTAAATATTTTGACAGTTAGATATATACAGTTCTTGATATAATATTATATAATATTGATCTACATAACCTAGGCCGCGCATGCTCGACACACAATCTGCGTATTATGCTTCATTATGAACAACGTAATACAATTACTGATTTATAGCGCAGCAACTACAACTTAACGAACACAATAACAATAAGGCTTTGCTATTCGGTGTGAAGTATGACACACGGTTCAGGGGTGAATCTTCTATTTAAGTCATTACCATAATAATTATTGTTAATATGCACTGAGCATATGAAATTAAATACGTTCATTTTGATCCTTATATTATTTCTAACTTGCGGTATTCCTCTTGATTTACAAACTTTTCAAACTAAACATATATTTGAAGAAAGTTAAAAAAAATAGCTTTTCTTTCTTTTATATTAAATATTGAAATATTTTATTAAAACAAATATTTTATACAATATTTATTTAAATCTATGTTACTTCAGTAAATTTTAAATTTGGAGCAGTGTGTTTTTTAAACTATTTTTCTATGAAACCGGTGTAACATGTTCATTGTTTTAGATATAATAATGAATAAAGGAAAATTTTCTTAAAAATTTACCCTATGTGTCATTGATTCAGTACATCAACATATAAAAAACAAAATAAAATACAATAAAGCATCCTTTACTGTTAATAGAGTGATTAATATTTCAACAAAAGCATTAAGACCTTACGTAGCTGCTAACCCTAAGGGCGACACGTACCCACTATGCTACTGTATGTAATTCAGTTAGGTAATTTCGGTACATGTCTAATCCAATTAGCTATTATGATTCGTGGTCCGAATATTAATTTGATGGCTATTTTGTAAGGAGGCTGCATTTCTGCGACCTTATGTTAACAATACAACTCCCACTTACTCTGATCACGTACCAAATTCAATTGGGCGCCATATTGAATTTGAACTTATTATTACTTAATGTTTGATTTATACTACATATATATAAACTACATATTAAAATTTTAAATGTATATTACAATTTATAGGACAGATAGCTTTATTATTGACATAATGAGCTTAAAATTGTCATTTATGTAAGTATAAACTAGAATTACACTGTCGCATGCAATGCGTCCAGAGCAACCATAATAAATAATGAATGTTTGCTTTTACTGATTTTGTAGCGCTAAATTCAGTGTAGCGGTCGCAGGTAACAATAGTTTCCAACTATTCGCTCTTGTTTGATAAAGCAACAAACTAACAGACCCCGCTTAGTGGTGATCTATTAAACGCTTCAACGACTGATTTTATATTAAGCGATCGAAAATTAACTTTACCTGCAGTTTAGATATACTTGAGTGTTTCTTACATTTTCTTATCGCATTTCAAAAAATAAAGAGAATAAGTTAATTTATATTACTTAGTAGAAATCTTTAGGTAGACAGATCAGGTGAAGTGTTATAGTATTCGTTGACTAATGCTTGCTGGCGTTCATTTAATTAAAATTGTTCATAAATTATGGTATTCATGTTTTTCTTTAGATTTCATCCAGATCTTATGGAATATTATATTTGAAGTCATAAATTCGGAATTAGAATCATACATGAAAAACAATCATTAAATGCTTATCAATAAACGTAAAGCAAAAGTTTGATCCCTTTTTACAGCAATTTTGTGGACTAAGCAGTATGAAATTGGGCAATGAAAAAAGTTGCTGTGGTATTAGTACACATATATGTATATATTTAGGTCAAAATTGCTTTTAATACATTTAATTAAATATCTTTAAATTGTTACATATTTAAAGACGAACTCACGCATCGATATAAAAATGTTGACGGGACAATGGCATTGGCGGTCATCCAATACATATAATTTATCTATGACTTAAGTTTATATCGTGATAGACGTCTTAACTTACATCTTCATGACATCTTCTGAAGAAACGTCATCACGACTGCTTTCACCGGTGAAGTATTAATAGTCGTCGTCTGTAAAGGCGCCTCATTAAAATTAAAATGCGGTCCATAGCCACAAAAATAACTAACGTATTCGTTATCGTCACTAACATAATCAAATTAAATATAAGAAAATTAACACTCAACAATCACACATCAATATTATTTAGTTTACTTATACTCGTTATTTGCTGTAACTAAGCTACATTCTAACCCCCCTGAAAAGTTATGAGAGGAAACGGCAAAAGGTATCACCAAATTAATTTGCTCCGAAAATGTACTTTGAAAGCAAACGTAGAACGGACAAAAGGCATAATATATACAATAAACAGCCGCCTTGCAGACCTCGCTAATTGATCCCCGATGTAACGAACCATTGTAATTTCTCTTATGACTAGACGCTGCCTTCACAATTACACAAAACCTAATTACTACGAAGAAAACGAGATGGTAGAAGGGATAAAACAGAAATAAGTAAATAACTAATTTGAAGCTAAAGTTACTAATGAATGGATTCGTGCGAACCTTTACATGTTTCTACGTTTACGTTGGGTTTCATTTTTCATTTATTGTATTAAAATAATAATTGGGAATGGGTCCCAAGTTGGTACTAACGTATTTGTTGTTGCATATATGCATAGAGATCGTCACAACGTTTTCTCGATGAAAGCATTGCTAAGTCCAATGTATTTATGATTGTTACAGATGAAGGAAAAATTCATAAAATCGTGCAGTGGACTCGGAACGGCGACAGCCAGTCAGCTTTACTTGACATCTTCGACGTTACTCCCGGCGAACCAATTCAGGTATGTGAAGAATAAATTGCATTTTAACACCCGCTTTTCACGTATGAACGTGATAAAAATTGAAGCAGAAATTTTAACATTGATGACGAAAATATTTTCAAGTGCTGCTACTCAAACGAGTGCTCGATTTTTTGTGATTACATTGACTTTTAAAAATGCAGCTATTTTGACTGCACTAGTGTAGCTCTCATTTAGAATGTTTGATGTTTATACATACATATATTTCTATTCGCCAGTTGATACTTTTTCATACTGACTTAAATGTTTAATGTGTCACGTTAGAAACAAAAGCTACACTCACTTAATTATACCAGTGAAATCCCTTCATAAAAATTATCAATATTTAAATTATTTATATCTTGTCTTATAGATTTTGCCCTAACTGTGTTTCCATTTTTGGCCCAAAAGTTCCATATAGTTGTAAAACAAAAATATATAACTCGTGTCAACGTAGTGAACAGATGCACCTCTACATTTCTACTACGACGTATCTTTAAATTGTACATTCTAGAAAAGTAAAATTCATTGCTAGCTAATGGATGCTAGCGAAGAGCTTAATTCACATTTCATTAAGAGTTATTTTAAACTTTGTATAATTTTAGTAAAGCTTCTGTTAATTTCACACTGATCCCTTTCGAAATCCCGTTTATTACTTGGCAATTTTCCTCATTTTTTTTTGGATTTCTTTGTCTTATTTTTAATATTAATATAATACAGGCGATGGCTTTATCTCGTGAACATGGCTCGTTGTATGCCGCGTCCGACAGGCGCGTGCTACAGCTACGTCTAGCGCTATGCACGCGCCGCTACGACGCGTGTGTGCGGTGCGCCCGCGATCCTTATTGCGGCTGGGATCGAGACACTGGCATTTGCAAAGAGTATTCTAATAATGCTGGGTAAGTGAATATCTTTGGACATATTACAATTAACATACTGATACGAACTGTATGTTTTATTATAACATTCCTATCTACGAGTTTTTAAGTTAATTGGTAAATTCTCAACAATACAATAAATGGCCATTCCGTATAATGAATAATGACAATATGCTTACTATATCCTTGTACTCTTACTGTAATAAATTTCAGTAAAAACATAAAATTAACGATAATATCTATAAAATGAAAACGAATATTTCAACTAAAATTGTGTAATTCTCCAAAAACGCTCGAAACATCAAACTAAACTTCAATTAATATGCGCATAAAATAACGAGCATCGATAAACCGTATTCAATTCATGCAGTACGCCGAGTTCCTACGAGTATACCGCAACGTGAAATTTAATAACATGATACATTCTATTAGCTAATCAGCCGGCACTCTGCCCGCGTACATGCAAAGTGTGTAATCGGGATCTATTATAAACACATTCTAGTAATGTAACTGCCATGATAATGCTTCTACAAACTACTATACAATATTTAAATATACCTGCTGCTTTAAGCTACTTAACGCTTACCTATTAGTGCCTTTGTACATAATGGAACGGCAACTCTGCGTTCAAACTATCCTGGCAGTGGCACTATATATAGACATTATACAATATTTATCTATATGCATATTACCCCTTAGTAGATATTACTTAATAGAGGCTCATAAGCAATTTTATATTGGAAATATTTTTTTCTTTTTGCTTTTTTTTACACACAAAAGTTCCAATAGTATTTTTTTATTTCATTCTCAGCTTTTTTAAGGATCAACCAAGTTTTCTCAGTCAGAACAGGGTACCTTATAATTATTCGTTTTACAGTTTAATACAAGATGTGGCAAATGAGACAGCGGATATCTGTGATTCATCGATTTCAAGGAAAAGTGTATCAGCGACTTGGGGACAGAGCCTACATCTAGGTAGTTTCGTCAAAATGCCGGAAGTGCTTCAACCCAGAGCAGTTACGTGGTACCATTATTCACGAGAAAAGGGAAGACATCCAATCACTTTCAAGTATGTTAATAGCTACGCTAAGTCTCTTGAAGTTGCCAGTTCTGTTAAATTAATAATGTCACGAGAACAAACTTTTACATTTACCTCCTATAAAATATATTTTATACGAATATTGTTTTTTTCAACCCTTAGCTTATGTGTTCTATTATATTTTAATTATTTATAAAAAATATATTATTTCAATAAAAAATATATATTTGTGTATAATTTAATATCTACATACTATAATAGTTTAAATTGAAGAAAACTTTGCCAAATAATATAGTAATGAGTATTTATATTCCAACTTATAAAATTATAGGCCTTATGAAACTTGGACTTGAATCGACATTCAATATAAGTAGTGCACTAACTTAGCCTATAACTTTCTACTTTTACCGTTACCCAGTTCGCGTAAATACGTCATATTACAAATATAATTTACATTTAATTTAAACAGATGTTGCAATAGCTTTTTATTGTCAAAATATTCGCAGAGAAAGCTAAAAAGTAGCAAACAGTAATTATTCATTGCTCACACGAACTGAACACGCGTGTAACAACATTAATTAAAGTGTTTCCAAATCTACCATTATCGCACTTCCTTCGTAATTAAAATGCAAAGGGAAACTCGAGATTCCGTTTCATCCACGTCCTATCCTACGTTTTTAAACGAGGGTTTATTCGCTCTACCATAATTATTTCTTAAAATACAGATAATGGGGTATCAAATTTAGTGAGGTTAAATGGGAAAAGGGTTAACGCTATTTTTAAATGACGTCCGAATTCTGGTAATGATAGTAGCAACAATTTAAATTATTCGTTAAACAAAATGTTATTTGTTCGAAAGAAAACAATTACATACTCGTACATACATAGCTTCACGCTGTTTCCTGCATATAGCAGGGTAGGCAGTGGGAACCTAATGTTAAGACACTCCGTTCCCCACTTTCCACCGAATTGAGAAATTACGTGCTGAGTAGCGGAACTCAACGCCGCGCTTTGCCTTGTTACCAAACCCAGGAAATGAAAAATTTCATTTCCTGGAGTAGAAATCTGCACCCCAACAGGCGTTAAAACAATTACAATTTATTTTTTTTGCTATTTGTATCATAATGTGTTGATAATTCATTAATGGCTGGACGATAATACCGCTCTTTGTCTAACCAGTTGGAGGAATGCTTATAATATAATATTTCCCTGAGCGGAGTTTAAACTCACTACCAGTTTTACAACATATTTTTAACCTATATAAAAAATATATTATAAGAAAAAGAAAAATAAATATTTAGAAACATATAAAAAGTTCTCGGTACTTTAAATTTTTTACGTGTTTTTTACGTATTTCTATGTTTCACAACCAGTGTGTTATGTCGGACATATTAAAACTTTACCACAACGATCATCGTATAGTTGCGCTTAAATTTATGTTAACTATAAAATAGTATTAATATATTATATATGTAACAATAGCAATATTAATTAGAAAAATAGAACTGGTAGCACCAAATAAGTAGGTGTTGCTTTTTCATGAGTGTGCGATCTAATGTTATTTTATTGTAGCAAAAGGCCAAATATATTTATGTATAAACGCTAAAATTTCTTCCTTCTGAGTCGTTTTACCATTCACAGTCACAGTCAGATACATCAAAAGAAAACGAGACATGGACAATAAGACTTTATTGATAAAATCATAATTCGTTTCCAATTTACGTTAGCTGATTGTATAAAATCTTTTAATAAAATTTTACTAGTTTATGAGTTCATATAACTATTTTAAAAATAACTATGAACTATATGCTATATACACTTTGTTATTTTACTCGATTATTTATTTTTAAAATTTACTTGCAGCAAACCCGAAAAATATATAGAGACATCAGAACATGGCCTGCTTATAATATCTGTGAACGAAGGTGACGCCGGCAGATATGATTGCTGGTTGGGAGGCTCTCTGCTCTGTTCCTACAATATCACTGTTGATACTCACAGGTAAAGTTTATAACGATGATTATGAACGAACTTAACTTAACTCTTAGAATGTTTTAAAGTACAACAATATTTAATTTATGAAAATCAACAATCACAATAAAGTTGCTTTCAGACGCATAATGAAATAGTAAGTATTAAAATAAATCTTCTTCCAGATGTTCACCGCCTGAGAAAAGCAATGAATATCAAAAGATATACTCGAATTGGTGTCATGAGTTCGAAAAATATAAGACCGCCATGAAAACTTGGGAAAGAAAACAAGAGGTAACTTAACTTTGTCTACACAAACAAAAGATCCTTTGTAGAATGAAGTCGTGTCAGGAAGCGGCTGCAAAAATTCCCTTTTAACATTAGAACTAAAGTCAAATAACATTTAACTTGTTATTTTAAGAATTATTATACTTTCTTGAACTTAACTTTGCTTTAGTGAAATTGTAAACTATATGTATATGTAAACTATATGTGTATGTAATTTCGCTTTGAATTTAGACTTAACATTCATTCCATCTGAAGAATTTGAACTTGTTATCTCCGCGGATCAATTAGAGCCATTTTCTATTACACTAAAATAATATCTCAATATATAATAATTTACTAAAATAAATATTTACTTTCCAGCAATGTGCAAGACAGAACGATTCAAATCAAAACACGCACCCGAATGAGATTGTGTGATAGCTTCTGAACATCGCCTATCTCATGTTTCAATCCGTCAACTACTACGCCGCGTCGATTCCTGTGCCGTACATCTCGGCCGCACTCAAATACTTCAATATATTCTCGTGAATAAACCCTCCATTTTGAACACCTCAATAGTGAATTTAGTGCCCCATTAGAACAATATAGTGTCGTAAATCATAGACTAAAGCCAATAGAAACAAGTGAACCCCTTTATTCTGTGAAATTAGTGAACACTGACGTAAATCAACGTATAGCCAAAGTGAATTTAATTGCTAAAAATAAACATTTATCGATACAAATATTACTAAAACAGTATTGTGTTTAATTAAAATATATTATATACCCAAAGTAATGAAATTTCTATCCGAACAACTTCAGCATTTATGCCAAGTTCTACCATACATCGGAACATGAGAAGGCGATTGATAAATATGGACATTTTAATGTTAAGGACTATAGCGTTGTGCGTTGCTTTGTTAAACATTGTATGTAAAAAGATTTCGTCTATCATATAAAAGTACGCTTTAAGTAAGTAGTGTTAGAACCGAATTTATATTGTTTTCAATATATTTAATAACTACAATAGTTTAGTCAAAGTGGAATTGAACCTGGAACCATCGCTTGCGACCAACTTTGTTAGTTGTTAGATATTCATAATAAATTATTAGCATTGCATTTAAATTGCCTATAAGCCATTGTAGTGCGAGTGGTACATCATAATTATTAATTGTATTTATTCAGTATATCCTGCTAGGCATTTCCATACTATTATTTACGTTTTCGATTAATGTGTCAGATAAATTTATTTGTCATATTATATCACTACTATCATTAGGTAATTTCGATAACACCATTGAAATAAAGTTATTTATTTAATGAATAAAGACTATCCATGATTGTAACATACATAATTGTAACGCAAAATTCCATACAATTCACATTAAAAACCGGTAACCAGTAGGTACAATTATCTATTTGAATCGAAGAAAAAACTTAGAAGCGTAACGTAACGTATCTTAATCTGAGATGTAATTAAGTTTGTTAGCGGGTGATCAAGACGCTCTCTCTGTAATGGGTGAATAATACGTATCGCTATTCGGTTCGTATTTCGTATTTTCGAATCTCCGAGGGTTGTGGCCTCATTATTTTCCCCTTTTCGTGTAAATAGTTACCTAATTCTTTTCTAATATAGGTGTACTATAGAATGCACGTCCCTAAACGTAATGAATATAATTTAAGCCTGTGATACATAAGAAATTCGTTTAGAAGATATAATTTTATTAAGTGTATTCGAACACTGGTATGAAAATTATTGTTTCTAACGTAAAGTATTTATCACGAAATTTTATATAAAACCTTATTGTATGAAGTTTCTACAGAATTGCCATTCATTTTAAATATTATCACAGACTGTAGTATAATATGATTGACATTCCTTTGCCACTGCCGTAATATAGAAACATAGATGACTGGTTATGTGTTGTATATTTTAAGTAAATAAAAATTATAAGAATATAATTAAAAAAGTACTTAAAATTGAGGCTGCAAAAGTGGTCTAAGCTTTTTCAAGGAAGCTTTCTAAATTTGTTAATTTATATATTTCTATCATTATAAAAAATATTTCTGGACTTTATGTAAAAAAATAATAATAATGGATTTATTGATTATGAATATTGTCATTCGTAGTAAGTAATAAAATTTAAATATATTAAAAAACAACAAAAGTTAGACCACTTTATACACATAGCCTCGTTTCAGACCTACGCATGTAAAATAGACGTTTACGGTACAACCGTCTTTATTAGGAACGAAACAGCAATAATATTTATTATAGATATTTTATTTAGTAAATATTGCTCACTTGAGTATACATGTATGTATGTATATGTATGTTTGCGTAGATGTACGAAATAATGGCCTATTATAACAATTTTTAGAATACTATCAAAATCAATAACATTTTAAAAAATTATAGCAATTAAACTTGGAATCCATATTTGTCTTTTATTATATAGAAAATAATATTTCATTGTAATCTTGCGTTGTTTACAAGTTATTGAATCTGATAGTTCAAAATGGATTTCCTATGTCTGCGTACATACTGACTCAAAATATTTATTTACATATATAAAAAAATTGTGAAGGAAATATTATATCGTAACCAGTGTTTAGGAAATACTCTGCATATTTTTGTACAAAAATTTAATCTAAATGTGTCTAGGTAATTAGTATGTAAGTGATTTTTCTCACGTATCACTCTCATTGGTACCTTATTGAAAGTAATTGTGACGTTTACACTTGAGCGTTTTGTGCTTGCTAAATGTTTAGCTTTCATAATAATCGTATATGTCTTGCATACATTCTTAAATAAAATAGCTTTTAATATAGTTATTAAATAAAAAAATATGTTCTTTTCTAATATAGGAAATTTTAATCTAACGAAAATCTCCTAGATGTTCTACAATTGCCAAATATTCGAGTCCTAAAGCAAAAAATGTTTGAAATGTGAACGAGTGTTCATAAAATGTATTAACAAACATAACTGAAAAGTACAAGTATGAAACACAAAAACCGCAAAAGTGTAAACGGAGCCATTTCACTCCATATCATTTATACTACGTAAGAGCTTGTATATTATTGTACTTACGTCACCAATATTTCTATTTATAGCGCAGTCGATTTAAATCTACAAACGAAATTCATATTATAAAATTATATAAATATTTTTTCTAGTATTTTATTATAAAGCCATAGCGAATCTTTTACTGTAGCACAATTCTTTTATTCCACGTAAACTAAAACTCATTCACTAAATTCTGAATATAGAAAAATGAAACCAAAACCGGCCATTTTATACTAATGTTATATCGATGTATTATTTTAAATTGCGTATTCTATAGATGAAATTGAAAAGCTCAACTAATGAAATAATCATTTTCATATTTATTCCGCCATATTAGTATAATTATAAAATTAGGTGCTTGTAATTACGATTGTTTTTGCAAATACGTATATTTTCTGTCATATCATGATGTAAATACATGATTGGATATAAATAGGAGTAAATATCTGAGCTTCGTCGTTTATTGATAAAATATGTATTAAGATTTAAGTATTTTAGTGATTATAAATTTAGGGATCTCCCAAGTCGGGGCGGATCCTGCGCAATAATTATAGCTAACTTACTATTGTCTGTACTATTGGAATAGCTCTGTAAATTTCACATGTTACTATACTATATAAGTTAAATTTCAAAGTAGAGTTAAGATTTTATATAATAAATCTATGAAATGTATCTTGCAGTTTGAACGCGTTTTATTTAATAAGCCCTTGAGAAAATATTTAGATGGTAGAACATTTTTACCAACTCCGCAATTTGTTTGTAAACTTGTATTTTTAGCACATTATTCTTCATTCCAAATCCTATTAACACTTGATATTACGTTCTAAAAAGTATATAAGAATCAAATAGCAGTCACCAATATCGAACCAGCACAACATACTATCTGTTAGGTCCATTGCTCTTTTCATAAATAGCTTCTCGTACCACATTTTTCAAATGGACGTCAAGGCGAGTTAATGTTCACAGTGTTATTGAGAGGTTCAGGATAAGGACGTGTTTAAAATAGTGTCAATTCATCAAGTCGCATACCGGGTTGACATTTTCGTCATAACAACGGTGGGGGAGCTCCCCAGGCCAGCCGAGGGTCTATAAAAAAGAGAGGGCACGTAATTATATAGCGCCACTAAACTAATTTCACGATACATTGCCTACGAAATCTGTGCTTGGCACCGCCTCGCCCACTAACAAAATTTGATTTTGCCTTCTAAACCTGATTACTATTGTTATATGCCATTCCATACGAATTACTAATATCGCACTAGATATTTACGCAAATTACTCACGCTGGTGGCGGCGTGTTGGTTATTACTACTTAGCTATTATTATTATTTAGCTATTTATGTTACACTATACTGTTCTGTAGAAAGTAATAATGAACTTTTCGAAATAAAATGTTTTCTTTTATTGTTCGATACATTTTAACTTAAAGAATACAATGTTATTTAATTGAAACGCTTAAAACTTTAGTTTAAATGTTAATTCAATTTTCTACTTCGTAAATAAGTATATGTAGCAAAATTATAATTAAACAATGTAGTTGTACGTAATAACCATTTTATTATAAACACTACAAAAAAACAAATAGAAACAAATAATAATACAAAGAGAAACTATTTTATCAGTGTTTACCGACTCTCGGTTCTTTCTATTAAGTGTCAAAGAATTGATGATCTTTATTTACAAAACCATACTCAGAATGTATTTGAATCCAAACTCACAATGGAATTGCCACTGAACTAATCTGAGCTATATCACTAAAAAATTTCAATCGTAAATTGTACGTTCTAATATGTAGTCAATAAATCATACATACAAAGCCTAAACAAGACAATACCTCACACTACACGTAAGTAACAAGTTAGTCTCTCAGATTGCAGTCCGAAGATTAGATTGCAGATCGCGTCATAACCGGTGGAAAGTTAGCGAATTTGTCAAACACTACCTACAACTTAGAACTTTAACTAACGTACGACTACACGTAACAAACTGCATATTGCCTGGAGTTCTAGTACGTCGTAACTTATATTACTTCGTGTATGTTCTTTCAGGTGCTAAATAATGTAAGCGAATTATTAATATGATGGAAGCGATTATGTGGCTTGTTGTTTTTACTGCGACGTTCGCATATTTAAGTTACTTATTTGCAAGTAGGAATATAAAGTTGGGCTTCGGTGTTTCTCGGAATAATTAAAATATGCAACTAAGTTAAGAATGAAGTTGACACTATCAAAAGTGTATAAAAGATATAATTAGCTCTTTCATTACTGACAATAACGAAAGTTAAATTTTAAGAGAAAAATATTGTCATTGTAAGTTACAATTTAATTTAGATATTATCAATTATTTATCTTTTCTTTCGACTGGCCTATCGATTTATTTTAATATAATTTGTATTTATATGGCATGCCGCCGTATAATTATAGTTTTTTTTTGTATATAATTCCTGTTCACTTATATTTGTAAAGCCACCTTTAAAGTGTATTATTAATACCCAATATGATTTGACTTTAACTTATGTACGCTAAAATTCATAAAATTATAATAATTAAATGTACTTCATTGTGCAAAAACTGATCAATTTCATAGCGTATCTAATCGCGGTTTTCTATGGTACGGACCGCGTAATCATTCATTTTACGGCGTTTCCGTTGCGGACTTCATCCTCATTAAATAATAATTGCTGACATTAGAACTTAAAGAGAACTAACAACTGGTGACTTGGCGTTAAATATTTTATGTTTAAAAGGGTAATCGATATCATGTTATTAATATTATATCGATTTCTTTAGTAATATATTATAGTTACAATTTGTGACAATTTGTAAAATAAAAATTAAGAATAAAATAAAATATGTGACATTTTTTCATTTTCAAACGTAGAAAATATATATTTTTACTGACAACTAAATAAAAACTTCAAAATGTAAAATGAAAATTGTAAAATATATTGCGATGACATTTAATTATAGTAAAAAGGCTAGTGTCTGATTTTTTTATTAATAACTAGATGCAAATTTTGAACCAAATATTGCCAAGTTT
This sequence comes from Philaethria dido, assembly GCA_033558755.1. Taxonomy (NCBI): domain Eukaryota; kingdom Metazoa; phylum Arthropoda; class Insecta; order Lepidoptera; family Nymphalidae; genus Philaethria; species Philaethria dido. The sequence continues at coordinate 506,535 of JAKGSA010000155.1, forward strand.
TTAATTTATTACAGGATTAAAAATTAAATGGCCATTTTACTATAGACTAATAAATATGAATATGACCTATATGACCTATATGACATGAATAGATTCTTAATATAATAAAAGTAATCAACACGCTGGTTTTGACAGCATACACCACTACGCGATAAAACATTCATCATTTTTATTCATAAAAGTTATTATAAGTAACAATGCTTTACATTTTATATTATTCTCACTACTCACAACAACATTGTTTCATACGGTACAAACAAAAATTTTATAAACGTATAAAATATTGAATTAAAGTATTCAGCTGCCAGATTAAAAGTGAAGGCAATTACGAAATTTGTTCTTCTATCATTTCGCCGGCGAGGGTCTAGAGGTCTTTATTGGGAATTACTTCCGGCCAATATGTCGCCAGACAAGGGTTCATGTCGTATAGACACATTCGACATGATGAAGGACTTAACAACTTTCTTCAAGATTGTATATAGACAACGATACAAATTATACTTTTTGTAATTCTGATTCTTTTGTTATACTCGTACGTGAAATAGTATACATATTACTATTATTAATGAACTTTATTAGCTTGGTCTATAACTATACATTTAGTTAGCAATGTACGAGAATCTATCTAGACTATTTTTACCCACAATACGATTTTGAAAATTAGCACAAATTTTGGATCTAATGGCAGTACAATATACTTGTACGCCAGAACCGACAAGGATAACGATAAAATAAAACTTTTAAACGCTTTAGTGTTTATTCTGCAACTTAATTTCAAAATTTTAGACGTACATACAATACCTACAGTCCAAATTGTATGCAATAAAAATGAAAAGAGCCAGACAGTTGCAACCAGGAAGATATATTTAGAAATGTATATTCTGCATTTTAATTTATTTGTACAAAAGAGGGCTTCTTGAATCTCTCCAAATCTGTTGTCACAGCCCTAAGGAGCAAACAGAAGGCGTAGACTGCATCGCGGTCAGGTCAGGCGTGTAATCCTTTATTACGACGCGGCGTGTACCACGGTGCTGCGGTGTCCCACTCTCGTAAGCGCATTATCCGAATTAACAATTAGTCATGCCTACGTCTGCCGAAGTTTGCACAAATTTACATAACAATAAAGCCCTTTCGTTATGGCGATTTTTAAAATTAATTGGATTGCGAACCGTAGGAAATTTGTATTCCCCTCGCTGTGCTCCATAATTTCGTGGTCAGTTTGAAACCCGCGAAATTACTGTTTTGGCGTAAAACTGGAAAATATGACAAATTATTGTTACTGTTTATTTTGTGAGCATTTGTGACAAATAAAATTTTATATAAAAACTTATGTAAATTTGAAACAAAATTGTTGCGAACATTATCAACGCTTTTTTGGCATTCAATACATTTGTTGTTGATTTGATTCCCACTCCGGGGAGTGATTATTTTTAAATTATTTTCATTTCTCTACTCCCGGAGTTGAGTTCCGTCACTCAAAACAATGTCACGAATTCAGGTAGAAATCGGAGAACCTAGTGTCTTGACACTAATGTAATATACTGAATAAGCATGAACTTTTTATATTATGACATACATAAATATAAATGCTCTATCATTTCCATAACTTCGTATGAACGCTAGCTAACATCTTAGAGCCTGATGAAAAAAAACAAAATTTTAATACAAATAATATTATTATTGTCATACAAAAGGAATATTTGAGTGCTCATTTACTAAAACTAAAGTACTTTCAACATACATACGCCAAAAGTCCATTATGGCAGCTTTCAATATTGAACCAACATGTTATACGTAATAGAATTAGTGGAACGAGTTTTAGCGAGTGTCGCGTCATTTAAATGGACATCGATAAAAGCTCAAAACTAAATCGAAAGCCGAATGAACAAGAACAATACGCAGTTTAAATTGTAGAATTGTGAACGACCGACACATCAAGAAGAATAGAGTCATTTGCCTCTAACAATATTACGCTGTGACCCCTCACACTATCAGTTTTTGTTTGTTAATCCACTGAAAAGGGCGTAACTCATTTTGTGTCATCGCGTAATTTAATTTCACTGAACCCCCCAAAACTTGTCGTTCTGTTTCATCAGAAGAACAATGTATAGAACTTGATAATCTAAATACATTTATTAAATTCGTAATCTAAGTAAACTTTTCTTAGATTATCTAATAACAATAGTTATTGGACCAAAACTGGTAAACCTATTCCTGTAGCATTATAACGATTACCATCGAGACAAAAATAGCTGCTAATATTTATATGTTATATGTGTGTGTTAATCATATAATTTCAAATAAAAACCGAAAATTTCAGTAGAAAAATATGAAAAGGGTAATAAAAATAAATAAAGTATGCATTTTCGATCACACCATATGTTTTATTACTTTTGATAATCGAAACAGTAATTATTGTAGATCGTGCATTTATAATATTTTTTCAAATATATATTTTTTGTTATCTTCCTCCTAAAAGTTAACGCTTCTGAGGTAGAATTTTATTTATAAACTTGCTTTCCCCGGTAAGCTTACTCCACGATGTATCGTGACGCTCTAAGTGTATGTACGGTAGTACTGGGATGTACTTAACTACTATTATTTAAGTTCCCGATTCATGAAAATCAACCAGCACTTCGAATGTCAGAAGACATAGAAGCGAACAAAGGCGAGTTTCTGGCTCAGTTTACAAAATTAAACGTCTTTTGATCGCATATATACTGTTGGCTATTATTACCGACTCTTTATTCAAATAGAACTTTTATATTAAAAATCTTTTGCTCTTCAATTGCTCTGACTTTTATTTATTTTAAATAAGCAGTATGCATGGCTATCAAACTTTCATAACAAAACACGTCGCTCAACTCCATCTGTTTGCGCGGTCTGATATAGTGTGGAATATTGTGTCAAAAATAATGTTGCGAACATAATATATACACATATAATCTTATATAAAAATATTTTACCTACCTAACCCTAACCCTAACGCCTGTCGTGGCGCAGAGGCATAAGTGTCCGACTGTAAAGCGACAGATTGTGGGTTCGATTCCCACTCCAGGAAATGAAGTATTTTCATTTTCTGGGTTTGGTAACAAGGCTTAGCGCGGTGTTGAGTTTCGCCACTCAACACGCAATACCTCAATCTGGCGGAAAGTGGGGAACGGATTTGTTGAAAGAGAACGGAGTGTCTTAACACTAGGTTCTCAGGTTCCCTCTGCCTGTAGGGTAGGCCCTGCTATATGCGGGCAAGCAACAAAACAGCGTGAAGTTAAAATATATATATACATATATATATTTTAGATAATTCTGCGACATTACAGTATGCAATAATAACAACAATAAGTGACATCGGGTTCACGTTAAGAAATGCTTAAAATGCAATTTTACAAGAGCACTTTTATTTATGACCCCCAAAAATGTAAAATGCAAACGTTTTATTGCCGAGCTTTATAAAAATAGGAAGAACAAACAATGTACCTTGTATCTCAAGATAGGGGACGTCGGACCGTATTTATCCGCTCGCAATGCATCAAAGGGGACCCTTAAATTTATTTTTAAGAAAAGAAACTCAGGTAAGGGACAGACAATGCCATTTTCTCCGCAAATCTTAAACCAATATTGCAGTTACTCGTATGCCTACATATAACTATATATTATTATACACTATACAGTGAACTGGGCATTGGGTATAGGATTTACGGGGACTTCTTGTGTATGTACTAGCTAGATTACTATGCGGTGCTTTGATTACGAAGCTTGTGTAATATTATAGATATGTATCATAAGACCTGTCACTAGTAATTAAAACTGGGTATATATTAAAATCTATTTATTTTTGCCAATTTACCTAATTAAAATAAAAAATGGATTTGTATTTAAAAAAATATTTTAAATACAACATGATACTGACAAAAAGCCCTCATTTATATGTTAATTGTTAAAACTAACTAATGAAGAATATACAGACGTTTTAAAGACCCTTTCGAATCAAACGAAGATTCTAATCGCTAATAAATTTGATTATTCCTCTGAACAAAGAGATTTCAATTTTGATAAATCAACGCTTATTGTTATCGAGATTTGTATGTTTATTTCTCACCCTTTGTTTTGGATACAAATAAAAATAAAAATAGGTAATTTAAAGTACCATACTAATTAAATTGACTTTTTTATGGGTTATTTGCTTTTACATGAATGTTTGTTTATTGCTATAGATTAAAACACTTTACTATGGCTTTATTAATTAATGCGTGTTATCGGAACAGTGATTAAATAACAAGATGTCCGATTAAAACGACAGTTGTTAACATTATGCAATGTTTCTTATATATTATGTATACATTTGTATTATCTAATGCGTCAGTAAAATTAACAAATTTAACAAAAATATTTTTGCATAAAATCTACATTACTTAGGTACATACATATAATATGACCATTCAGTGTACAATCGTGATAATATGCGAAATATTCGTAAGGGTCAGCTATTGTAAGTTAAACCATTTGAAATACTGAGACAGCATTTTTTCAAACACAAAGTCACTGAAACGAAATGAGGTATCTTCTACAAAGGCGATACAATATGATGGGTAATTTGCCTCTCCTTTATATAAAATGATAGCAACATTATTCTCGCGGCGCGAAGCTAAGTGGTGAAAAATGTGAAATATTTAAGATGCAAGGTTTTATAATAAGGATCGCCGAGATTACACCTTGATCTCATCTATTTTTAATGCAGCGGCTGCAAGTGGGACATTTTTATTGCCCCCGAGCTCTAGATTAGTTTTGTTCTGAGTTTGATGCATATACAATGAGCTCGATTATTCAACGCCCCGCGCAACTTGCTTAGTATTGTAATATGAATTTGAAATACCATGTGACTCTTCAATTTGCTTGGAAAATTTGATTTATATTTATTTCTTGCTGTTTAGAATATGATAACAATAGTACTTATTTAAAATGTATTACTCATGATTTTTCTACTGCTATGAGTTAGTTACGAGTTATAACAAGTCGTAGTGTTTTTCCGTAAAATTTACTTTATAACGTATAATAAAATTACATATATTAAATAATACGTTTATTTAAAAACAATGTGAAGGTAAGGACCATAACATAAAACAAAATCAGATATAAAAACGACGTATTTCAAAAATCGCTTTATAATTTTTCCATTTTACTTTAGCGACTCACGTTAAGCTTACTCGCGGGTTTGAAATGAGAAGAACAAATCGGAATCGCGACAGGAGTGACATTCTGTATCGAATGTGAGCACAAAAGTGCGAATATGAACATGTGCAAAAAATATCTCGCGTATGCATTTGGGAATTTCGCGTGACAGAGAATTTAATACGAGGGGAGTCTAATATTAAACCTCGGGGACCCATCACTTTTAATATCTGGCCGTCGTCCTAGAGGGATAAATTATTTACCAAATGGAAAGGTAATGGTCGCGGAAGAGTGCGAATGAAGGTATGCAAATTTTATAAACATGTATTGTCGGTCATAAAACCTGTTAGCCATACTCTGGAGTCATGAAGGATGGGAACTCGTCAAAACGCTGAAACAAGTTGTGGGCGCCATGAGAGAATTTCATCGTACTTTGTAATTATGAATCACGGACGTCCGGTGAACAAAGCTCGTTTAATTCACTCATATGATGTTTAACAATTTCAAATTGGCGAAGTTGTTTTATGGCCGTTTGTTAAAAGTGGGTTCTCTTGTTTGTTTGGAAGAAACTCAAAGTACTCGTAAGAGTCAGACAAACGTTTATATTGTAGAAATTACACGAATTAACTTCAGTCATTGTGTATAGTAGATAAAAAATATTATTAATTTATCATACAGACATATTAATTAGATTAAATATTTCTATAGTTTGCTTCCATTTTTACTTTTTCGTAAAAATCCAGGGGAATCCAGTTACCAGAAGTCACCCCGCCGTATTCAGTTAGTATTATAACAATATTTATAATTGAGGCTAGAATTAAATCATTGTGAACATTCAACCCAGTACGAGCTGCAGGGGATATGAAAAATCAGTATTAATCCTACGTGTCTGCGTTTAGATTGAAGGGGTGAACGAGTCACGGACCATAAACAGTCACGCTCGGCGGCAACCGGCTAATGACGACCCGCGACCGCGTCGCGGCACTGACGCGACGCCATGCTACGCGAGTATCTCTGTAAATAAGCTATACATGAATATATTTCAGTTATAAGATCCTGTGAGAGCTTTGTTGTATTTTTATTATTATTGGAATGAGGCCACTGTCGTGTTGAATAAGACACAACCGTGCGACTGTAAACGCTACAGGTTTGTGAGTTTGCAGTTCACTCCAGAGCATGAAATATTACAGTATTTATAATAATTAATATTAATGTTTTAATTAGAGAACACTAGGTTTTTGGGTTCCCCTGTTTACCCTTTGTAAGCGAATCCCACAGTGTGAAGGTAAAAAAAAAGGATTAGCATTGGATTTCTGGCCCCAAGGCCGTCCCTCTACCTTCTCCGGCTGTTTTTTACGGCTTGCAATAATTTTACAGGCAAACCATCAAAAATAGCCAATCTCATTGTTTTGCATAATCTTTATGAACATTTAAATAAGCTTTACAAATTTTTAAAGTCAAAATATATAATAAAATAAAAGTTATAGTGGCCGACAGGAAGACATCAAACAAAAAGAGGGGGCTTGACGGTGACCAAAGATTGCGGCTATTCAAGCATCTGTGAAATCAAAAAAACCAAACGCGTTTTGCAATCTTCATATTTAAGACTAGCGATTGAACTAGAATGAATTATAAATTACAAAAATTGAGCTTTCTTATACACTTTTGAAAATCACATTCATTTTTTAATCATTTTTTCATCAAGTTTTTTTCAGCTCATAGAAAAAAAACTATCAAGAAAAAACTTAATCACAATAATCTAGTTCAATCACATGGCTTATAACATATTAAAGATGCTGCATAAATTTCAACAAGATCTGTGCAGTAGTTTCCGCAAAATATCGTGGTCACCGTTTCGAAAAATGGTGTTTCAGAAAAGCAGCGTTTGAAAGTTTGCACATGTGATTTATACTGAAAGTTTCTAAATCTCACCGTCAATCTGTTATGCCTGGGACCATACAATAGGCCCTTCCTCTTCTTCTTGGAAGTCACGCGACTTGCTCCATCTTCTCTTTTCGCGATTCGGGCCTGCTTTACAGCATCACTCCGTGCGCCTTTCTGAACGGTCGATCCGAGGCTATCACGCTGCTTAACATATCCGTTAGCTTGTGGGCCGATTTTCCACTCCCATGGCTTCCAAGATCTTCAGGATAGATTTGAATCCTTCGTTAAGGTGGCTGGCAGCGAAACATAGCTTGATTTCAACCACTTTTGGCCCAGGTGGAGTAGCTGGGCCTAAAGAGTCCCCAGGCATCTGCTTAACAATTCTTCTTTGGATAAATCCTCATATATTGGCTTTATAACTTTTGAACTGCTTCAGAAAGAGGCGATATATTGTTTGAGATTAACTCAGCCTCTCCGAAACTCTGCTCTGCGGAATTGCACCAACCACCAAAAAAATCAGCTACGCGCGACTCACAAAGAAAATACAGTACACGCTTCACCCAACTGCCACAGCAGAAACTGAACTAACCAACGCTTCCACGGCGTCTCAGTCAATATTCGAAAACATCTGTCAACGTTCTCAGCTCCTCTCTAGGGCCTCATTCAAAAAAAAGGCTCCGGTAGCTATTAGTGGAGTTTTCAAAAACGACACAAAGCGACGTTGTACGATGACCGGTATATTCTTGAATCTTGATTTGGCTGGTTACTGGAATAATCTACACTATGTCGCTCTCGTAATCGTTGAAAAAACCCACAGGTAAGAGATATAAAAACAATGGTCAGCGCTGCGGCTTTCCAGGAGCAGCCCGGCGCGTGCTCTTTATACCTGCTCCGTTCCCAGAGGGCCACCGTAACTTGTGAACCGCTTCGAATACCGAAAAATCCTTTGGCACACATTTTTAACACATATTGTAGATGTGATTTATGAAAAAAAAAAAAAATTTTTCGACCGAGAGGTAGAGAGAGGACGCGGCCGGACGGACGGAGGAGGGTAAATAATTTACTAAGTAATAGTAGGTAGTTTGTATTTGTAATCGAAACAACAAATTAATGGCGATTTAAAAATTTAATTGTTTTTTACAACGCCTTGTAAATATTGTAGGTATACATTGTAGATAACACAAAAAAATTGCTCATTCATACATCATACATTGCAGCCTTGAAAATATCAACAATGATAATGCTAATCGTATTCAATAATCTGTTAAATCAATGTAAAGCGAACGTGCTGCTTTTATTAATATGATTAATAAATTCAGTCAAAAAAATATTAATAGATATATATATTTATTTACGTATGTTATATAACGGAAATCTGATGTCTTTCAATATAATTCAATGTAAAATATTAAATATTTAAAATAATTTATATTTCGTATTTTCGTTTCTTTGCTCTGGTAACATGGCAAAGCGCGGCGTTGAGTTTCGCCACTCAGTACGCAATGTCTCTATTTCGGAATATGGGGAACGAAAGCCATAAGAGAACGGAGTGTATTAACGCTAGGTTCTCTGGTTCCCTCTGCTTACCTTGCTACGTGCGGGATACAGCGTGAAGCCAAAAAATAAAGTGTTTTTGGTATTATAGAGCTAGCCGTTGCAATTTGTTGCAATTGATAGAATTATTGAAAAAATCACACGTTAATTAGATATATTAAATTTATGTTATGTTCTTCACAAGCGGGGGTTGACGAGCGAAGCGAAGGTGGAGCCTCAACTTAAATAAATATTTAAATAATATAATATTCCTTTATTTATTAGAACGATTTAAACTCAAGTAGAATTTTTAAATAAGTATGTACGGTAAATTTCAACTTAAAATCTATTTTGTTGAACGTTTGCCAAAACATACATATTATTTAATTAAATTAAAATATATTCTTACTTTATCGTTATTATAATTTAGTAACTTAAGATACTGTTTTCAAAACGTTGATATGACATGACACTGTTTGAACTCAGCGGTACTCAACTTGCCACTTTATTAACACACCCAGACGCTTTATGCTAAGGCCAATCATAAGTTTTATACGTGACTTTGAGAAACTACGGCTGACGTTATTTCTAAATCTGAATAATTTGTTTTCAATAAAATCTTTCTACTTTCCAACCAAAAGTATTATATTTATTTATAGTAAGAAGTTAAATTATTACAAATAACTCAAAAACTTGTGGTCAGATCTTAAATAGCAATGACGATCTAGATACATATAATTTAAATGAGACCACATCAGAAGTACTAGCTATCATATAACAAAAGGATTATCAAAATTAGTTTACCCAGTAAAAAAATATGCACAGATAAAAAAAAACAGTTCCGAAACATCTCTTTTTTTGAAGTCAGTTAATAAGTATTATGTATTTATAATTTACATTCAAATTAAAAATAGATGATGCACATTTAAAAGGAAAAATACTGAAGAATTGAAATGATTTGCAAAATCAATCAGTCATATTTTATAATCTTTATGTGCCAATAAATGCAATAATATATTTAATTATAAGTAAGTAGGGGGACGGCAGGTAGCCCCGGACGGCGGATAACACTTTAATTCAACCGGACACTTCAATTTCTTAGAAACTAAGTGCATTGCTTAGGACAAAGAGTTATTCTAAAGATATTCTAGAGTAGAAACAAATGTAGTTTGATCGCGGAGCGGACGCTGGATAAATTAGCCGTTGTAAAATAGCAAGCATAAATATTAACTTTACATGTGTGGCGTTACGCGGGCAGACCGCATACGTAACACATTCATTCGAGGAAGTCTTCGAGTCCATGACGTAGCGGATAGGCTCCAATAGCGTCGCTTAAGATGGTACGGCCATGTTGCGCGCCGACTTGAACGCTATGTCGGAAGAATGTGCCTTGATATATCTGCCCAAGGAGTTAGACCTCCCGGACGCCCAAGGAAGCGATGGCTGAATCTCATGAAGCAGGACATAAGAGCTAATGGACGGACCATGAATGATGTTAAAGACCGTGCAAAGTGGAGAAATCTAAGAAGGAAGGCAGACCCAGGCTAAGTGACGGGATAAATGCTATGCAGAATTAGAAATATATTAACTTTACCTGTTAACAGTTTTAAACGTAATATTATAATATAGATAGATCTTCACGCTTTATCCCACTAGATATTCAGAGTGAACCTAGTGTCAAGACACTCCGCTGATTTCTGCTCGAATTCGTAATATTACGTTTTAAGTAGCGGAATTCAAAGTCACGCTTTGTCTTTCCAGAGCGGAGAAATTAAAATAGTTTAAATATAATCATTACTGCGAGTGGGAGTCGAACCCACAACCAATCACTTTTATAGTAAGACGATATCCCACTGCACCACGTTAGCCTATAAATATGTATATATCTAGTAATGTACTTTTCTACTCGTCATTCTGTATCTACTTAATAACATCGTAATCCTAATTATCATTTTAATCTTAATCTGTTTTAAAAATCCTTTACGTAATTTTAAAGTATACCTAATAGTTTATTAAAATATATGTTTTATATTTAAAACATTTTAAATTTTTTTTAATGTAAAATTATCGCCAATCAATACACAATATGTCGAATTTAGGCGGGAGACGGAGAATGAAGTGTCTTGGTTCTCTATGACAACCCTGCTATGAATGAAAAAGCCTGAAGCTGATATTATAAAGAAAATTCAAAAATTTAAAATTTTCATTTCCTCGGTTCAAGACATCAGAACAAGACAAAGCGCGGCGTTGAGTTCCGCCACTCAACTCGCAATGCCCCAATTCGACGGAAAGTGGGGAACGGAGTGTCTTAACACTAGGTTCTCAGGTTCCATCTGATCTGATACAACGTGAAGCTAAAAAAAAATAATAATTTCAAAAATATTTATTATATGTATACAGAAATGGTACTTAAAACTCACATAGTAACTTTTGAATAACACTAACAGCTTTCCGACTGTGCTTTCACGTATTGCACCCATATTTGGCTTAAGTACTATTAAATACATATTCGCATACAATATATAAGTTATACATATACTAGTCTTAATCCTACACAAAGCTGAAGTTGTATCATCGATTGAGTGAATAAGAAGCAACAGCTCTCAAAGTGCACGTAAATAATTTCATATTATATTCATACTAGCTGATCCCCGCAACTTCGTTAGAATTAAAATTTTATCCCTCTTAATTATCTTATTCGAAAATATATTCAATGGAGAGACAATTTTTAAGCGTTTGTTAGGCATACCGTAGAAAAAAAGAAACAAGTTAACATTACAAAAATGCGATCTATTATTATTTTTTTTTTTTGAAAGGCGGTATCTTGTATGATTAAAAAGAAAATAAGAATGGCTGTATGGATTCTAAAATAATTTTATAAGCTATCTACAAATTATTTTGCATCGAATGGTCAAAGTTCCATCAAGATACGATCGGTAGTTTTGGCGTGATAGGGAAACAAAAATAAATATTTGTTATTTTTTTAATAATATAAAGCACAAGCGTGCGACTGTAAGCGCGACAGGTTGTGAGTTCGATTCCCACTCCAGGAAATGTAAAATATAGTATTTTCATTTCTTGGGTTTGGTAAAGCGTGGCGTTGAGTTCCGCCACTCAACACGCAATGCCTCAATCCGGCGGAAAGGGGGGAACGGAATTCTTGAAAGAGAACGGAGTGTCTTAACACTAGATTCTCTGGTTCCCTCTGCCTACCCTACTATATACGGGTTACAGCGTGAAGTTAAAAAAAGAAAAAAAAATCTTCTATAAGGTGATCATATAAAAATAACAAATACAGAACTTATGCTAATCATAGTTTCTGAAATTTATATCATGGCAAAGATCTTTTAGTACAGTTGCATCTATTTTCGTATTTCTTTTGTAAAAATCATATACATGTCAAGTAACCTTCAGACAAGTTAACCTTTTCTCTTTACATTTAAGACGCTTGTAGAGAATGTGATTTCCCACCAAACGCTTAAAACCTTTCCTACGTCTTATATATTTCGTTCCTTCTTATTATATGTCAAATCATAAAACGTATCCTTATGAATATAGTATGCGCTGTCTTGTACGCGGCGCCGTCAAATTTTGCGCGGTAATATAAAATTGTTACGATTATACCTCTAAGCTAACGTTTTAACACTTTGCGTGATATTTTAGGCAGAAATACATTAGAGAGTATAAGCCATATACATTAGTTGAAAGCTCATGCAGAGTGTATGTATAAACTTAATACTTAATAAAAATATTTAGTTACTCATATTTAAGTACTATTCGTTGTGGGTTTGTTCCCGTCTTCGGGCAATGATTACCTATATAAAAAATGTTTACGTTATCCCTGTCTGGTAAAAAGATGAAGAGAAGCGTAAAAACAGTGTGAAGAAAGTGGATAACAAGCTATCTTGACTCTAGGTTCACTCTGCTTTAACAAAACAATTATTCATTAAATTAATAAGGCAAAGAATATTTTATAGGGTATAATTTCGTTCTTCGCTTTCCTTCAACTTACAAGGTTGATCCCTAGGTGGTACAGCCTAACGTTTAGGTTTGTAATATTCGTATGTAATTAAAAATTTAACAAAAAAAAAAAACTGACTTCAAATAAAGTGTACGAAAAAGTATTTATTAAGAGTAACTTAAGAACTACTTGTCAGATCTGTACTAAATTTAAGTGGAACCACATCAGTACTAGCTTCTATTTAAAAAACAAGCAATAACTATCATATAAAAAAGACTCATCAATCATTGCTTCATCCAGCAAAAGTTATGCGATAACACACATAAAAAATACAGTTGAATTAAGGACCTCTTCCTTTTTTTAAGTCGATTAATTATAAATACAAAAATAGTACAAAGAGAATCTTGAATCCACTTCCATCGCTTTCACTCTTCATTCCAAGCTATGATAGCGTTAAAATAAAATCAAGTTCTTTACAATCCCTAAAAAGTAACGACATGAACGAAATAAAAACAAGGAGCGGATTGGTGCACGTAATTCGATTATCGTACATTGTACATCTTGTATAGTTCGTTAATCAGTAGAGGGCGGAGGGTTACGTTTTGTTCAACGCAGATTTAGTGAGGACCAAAAGGAACGCTCTCATTTCGAGTAACCAAATATTAGTACAATGTATTAAATAACTTACTCTGAAACAAAATAAACTAGGGAGTTTTAATTAGAATATGTTTCTAAAATTTGAAACATCGATTGGACTGCGTTTATGTGCCGCGTATAATTAAATAAACTATTGAAAATACGATGTTTATAATAAAATAAAAAATATGAATTAATGGAAGGCCTGTTGTGGCGCAGAGGAAGCACAAGCGTGTATTTAGTTTTTTTCCTCGCTCTGGTAACAAGGCAAAGCTCAGCATTGAGTTCCGCCACTCCACACCACACACGCAACACACGCGATGCCTCGATTCATTAGAAAGTGGGTAACGGAAATGTTAAAAGAGAACCGAGTGTCTTAACACTGGGTTCTGGTTCCCCCTGCTTGCCCTACTATGAGCAGGGTACAGCGTGAAGCTAAAAAAAAATGCTTAGCATGTTTAATTTTTTGTTCATTTACACTAAAATCTGTTTTAAGTGATCAGCAGGAAAATGATAACAAAAATATAGGTAAAATAATAATGCCATCAAAGTTACTTATCTCACCAAATCAGAAGTAATAATAGAAAATGTTGAAGTTTGAGTTACATATGTTTTTTTTTATCTTTACCACATGATTTATTATTTAATTCCGTTAATCTAAGTTTAGTGACTTCATTCTGTGTACAAATGTTTTTGATTCCTATACGTATTTATACTAAAAGAGACTTGATAGTTTAAACTGTCTATTTAGAGACCAACCAATAAATTAACAATGTCTGTTATACCATTGTACATGGTCACATTTAAAGTTTAAAATAAATAAATTACTAGATTATTTAAACCTATCATAAAAAATAAAAAAAAGAAAACTGACATATCAAATAGGATACAGAAAAAAGCAACATTGTTACGAATAACTAGAAAACTACTCATAACGTCTTAACTAAGAATAGGGCCATATTAGAAGCACTAGCTATCATATAAAAAAGAATTATCAAAATTGATGCACCCAGTAAAAAGTTAAGCAGTAACACACACAAAAATACTGTGGAATTGAGAACCACCTCCTACGGCTTCTACGACTTTTTTGAAGTCGATTAAAAATTAAGGCAAAAACGAAATCTTTGTTGTTTTGTTTCTGATTACAATCTAGTGGTATTACAAATATTTGTATGTTATTACGCAAGTGACGCAATATGTGAATCAGATAATGAAAGATTAATCAATTTTTGTCATATCAAAAAGATTACAATACTTTATGTAATTGCTAATAGCAGCTTCACGCTTCTTTCCGCTAAACAGGATATTCAGATCAATCTACTGTAAGGACACTCCGTTCTTCACTTTCCATGCGAAATCGAGATGTTGCGTGTTGGGTTACATAACGAGTTCTATCTTTTTTTTTACCTTCCCGCATATAGCAGGGTAGACAGAAGGAACCTGAGAACCTAGTATAAAGACACTCGGTTCCCCACTTTCTGCCGAATTGAGGCATTAGGTGCTGAGTGGCGGAACTCAACGCGTCGCTTTGCCTTGTCGCCAAACCCAGGAAATGAAGATACTAAACTTTTCCATTTCCTGAAGTAGGAATCAAACCCACAACCTGTCGCGTTTACAGTCGCAAGCTTGTGCCTCTGCGCCATGATAGGCGTTCTATCATACTAAGTAAACTATAGTTAACTTTATAATAAGCGTTTAATTTTATCAGGAAATGTGAACATATGAAAAATAAACATAAATTACAGACTAGCCAGACCACGCATAATTACATTCATATAGCCAGCATTCCAACGACGGTAGATGCAGGCATGCTCAGGATGCGTTTCAGACAGGTGTTTGGTTACGATTGTGGTCACTGAGCGATGTTCCGCACTAACCACACGCCATTTAGTACTATATACAATATCATAGTATACGAATACGATACGATAAAATAAATTACACGTATATATTTATATTATGAAAAAAAGAGTCATGGTGGCGCTATGGAACACTGTTCGACTGTAAACACGAAGGTTGTACTCAAGGAAAATGATTCTTTTTAATGTCATATTATTTTTCCTTTCTGGCAAGACATTACAACTCAACATATAATATATCGAAATTGTGGGAAAAATGAAGAATGTAGTTTGTATTAGGTTTTCTAGTCTTCGTCTATCCATCTAATCGTATAATCCGAAAATAGAGAGTTTAGACTTAGGCACTCTTTGCAATATGAAGATAAAATATATAACAATTGAACTATGATTTTTAATGATTTTTAATACAAGCACATGGAAGCCAAATTCTCTTTACTCACAGAACTACAACAATATAGAGAATCTAAGAACAGCTTTTAATCTTAGACCAAGATAGCACATTAGGCAAAATCGTATCCCAATCGTAACATGCTGTAAACTGTAATTTGCTTGGGAGCACGTCTAAATCGAATACCATTACACGATTCGCACGAATACTTCCTCTTGATTCACAACTATTATTTCACACAAATAAATTGAACAAAGGTAAAATAAATTAAAAAAATAGCCGAAAATAAGTTAAATTTAACGAATTCTTTAAAATGTTGTGTGACGAGGAAATAGAATTTGGTGGAATTAAGGTAGATATGAATACGATAGCAGTGAAGTTGCGAAAACAAAACAAATTATTGTTCCCACACACATAACATTAAAAGCTCCTTACATTCTCCACATTTTGAGTGCGGTATTAAAAAGCATTTGGAAATGTTTGCTAATTCTCGGCAGAAAAGAACAATCGCGGCGCGTGAGTGCTATGTGTGTACGTTAATGTTGTTGTTGAGTCCAAGTTATAAAAGTGTTTTCCTAATGTTTTCACATAAGCATTTTTTGTAGTATTTAGTGGTCACTCTGGGGCAGTGGGACAGTGTCTAATTATAAGCGTGGTTGGTTGTGGATTCGATTCCCTCTCGAAGTAATGATAATATTAATTATTTTGGCTCGCCCTTTCGACAAGACAAAGGGTGTCGTTAAAGTCTACTTAACACGCATAACCTGATTTTGGGCGGAAAGCGGTGTTAACATGAGGTTCTCTGACTACCCTGATATGCAGGAAAAAACGCAGCAAAGAAAATCTAGCAGGTTATTAAATACGATCGATTAGTCGATTAATCGATCGATACGATCGATTTAGTCGTAATTAGACTAAACTATTTGAAATAAAAAAAAATCGTCATATAAAAACGTTTATATCAAGTAACACTAAGCTGCTTTAGAAATAAATAAGCAAAAACAATGCAGCTCTACTATTGGAATACTAATATCTAACTCGTTTAACTTAACCCAAAGTATGACACAGAAAAGATTAGGGAGAAGAGACTAGTAGGTATACAAACATGAGCCGGGCTTTCCGCTATAGCTCTGTCCATTATTAACTTCCTCTATACACCTGCATTTAAAGACGACTAGGTTTTATTTTATTCCTTTTTCCCTGTATTGCAGCGTTTGAACACGAGCGAGAACGTTGCGTCGCGAATTTTCCTTTAAGAACAAAGTTAATTCTGTACTTATAATAAAAAAGTTTTAGTATTTGCAAAACTAAAAACATTTCTATTAAAATATGTCAGTAATGGTCTCGTAATGATATGAATATCCGATGAATATCTGTTATATTACTTTTTGCCGATTTAGTGGGATAGATAAAATACCTAGGAAAAACATTCCGGCCGCCACTTTCTACCTATTTTAGTGATAGGTAGCGGAACTTAACACCGCACGTGTCTTACGAAACTGGGAAAATAAACATTATTTTAATATAATATTTTTCTAGAGATCAAACACCTAACCATCGTAAAGTTACATTCACGAACGACTAGAATCGGAGTGAATTCTTTGTCTCGACAGCATTATTATAATTTAAAAACAAAATTGATATAAAAAGTACAAATCTAACGTTTGTCCAGTATCTATCAGATTGGCGTCACGTCTAATGCTTCAATCCCCTTGTCACTTCCGATGCGTAGATTGGTCATGGTTATCTCAACAGTAAACATCGCGATGACGTTGTCCACGCTTGATCACATACACTGTAATCCGGGGAAAGGAAATGACGTGACATTCAATAGTTATAAATCTAACACGATTCGTAGGGCATAATTTAATAAAGTAAAATATTTCGTTTTCGTCGTAAAGTTAAAATAGACTGCATATACAAATGTACATACATTTGTACACTAAAAGGTTTCTTTTAAAGCACATGATTTAAAAAATAGACATTTAGAAAGAGCAGACTTAACGCTAAAGAGCACTTTCTACCAATTAATGCATCTCATTTAGGAGATGAATGACAAACTTAAACATATACCGAAACTTAAGCAAAAGATCTATGTTGTTATATGTACGTAAATAAAATAAGTTTAAATATTATTTGATTATCATATATATACATCGACTAATACTTCAAAATCTTAAATGTATATGATAAAATAGCAAAAATATTGACGTTAATCAATTACATAATATCTTAATACTATTCAAATAAAGATGTATCAAAATGAATAAGAATTCTTTAAGATATTTGAATAATTATTTTAGCAGTATAAATATACGAATTATAACATTTCCTTAACAATTGGTTTTTCGCAGAATACCCGCTCATGCGAGTACACTGAAAAGTTGCGGGAAATATACGGGAGGGATGTTTTGGATCTCGGAAGTTGATTTCACATGAAAGAAATGTAAAGTTGTGATGATGCTACAAAATTCCATACGCGTTACGTGTATAACATATTTCTTACAATTCGAAATTTAATAACTACACTAATATTAAGTTTTGTTTATGCTAATATTAATTAATTTTCGACTGAAAGCGCAACGATGAGTTCCGCTACTTAGCACGTAATATCTTGAATTCGGCCGGGAAACGACAGACGGAGTATGGAAACACTAGTTTGTCTCTGAATACCCTTTTATGCGGGATAAAGCGTGAAGCTGCTTTTATTATTCAAATCATAAAAAAAGATATATTTAAAGTACTACAATGTACTATTTTAAAACAAATATATAACCTTATATGTAAAATATATAATAATTTATAACAATATTAATAATTAATCGATGTAACTGCGATAAAATAGACATTTATGCCCAAGAGTATATCGCCTAAACGACCACGTGAACTAAGTTACCTCCTCCAAGTTACAGAGAATGTCAAAACAATTTATCATCATTCATTAGTTACCCTCCGATATATCAGCGTGTGTCTCCTGTGGTCGGATTTACAAAAGGGTTAACTTCAAGGGAAACAGACATTGTAAACTTTCAGAGCTGTGAGCTGTTCTATAGGTACATTCACTTTATCAAAATTAATGCAGATTAAGATGTCTTATCTTAAATTACGTGCGTTATTATATCTTCATGTGCATTACTTGTCCTCAACCATATGTTAGCAGCTTGAAATAACCGGTTTCGTCACTATCGTGTCTCTATTTAAAATATCATTTTTCTTTTAATTTTACCAAAAAAAACAACATAAAAATTATGTTGTTTTTTTTTATTTTACAACAGAGGCTTGTAGAATTTTTTTAGTAATATATTTCTCATTTTCAAAATCTTTTTGTGTCAAATTTCTACTTGTATAAGTTCCATCAGTTTAGTCTCTAATTAATGGTTAAAAAATACATTTGATATATTTTTATACACATTTAATATTGTTTTATATTTTTTTTTTTATATATATTTTTATTTTAAATAAAAATATATATATAACATATAAATAAAATATAATGATGCCATGATACATAAAAATATAGGATTCTTTTTTTCATAAAAATAGAAAAATAAAATCATGTCAATTGTTAATTAAGTGAAACAGTATACAAATTTTTAAAGAAATGAATTCTACATGCATGTCACTAGCAGCGTGGAAATAAGAATTTCCAGCGTTTTTGGTACATAATTACAAGTTATTTGTTAGGTGGTAGGAGGTTCGTCCTCCGACTGGCTCGCGACCACTATCATGTCAAAGACGAACCGCCAAATATCTAATGATGTGTTCCGGTTCGATGGCATGTAAGCCAGATTTTCCCCTTTCCCACCCATCCTTTCGCCAAAATGTGGTGGTTCTGATAGTGGACTACTACATTGTCCCCCCTTCCATCAGTATCCTCTAGGTTGGCAACGCATCTACAACATCTCTGGTGTTGTAGATGTCTATGGGCGAAGGTAACCACTTACCATCAGGTGGTCCTTCTGTTCGTTTGCCGTCCGTTATCAATAAAAAAAAAAAAAAAAAGTTCATAAATAATTTATTAATCGCGTGGCAGTTATAACACCTACCGTAGTCGGTATGCTTTAAGTTTAACTTCGGTAATGGTTCTGGCTTTGAATTATTATAGATCCGCCAAGGAGCGCTGCTCCCTTGGGCATGGGGGCTGTCGAAGAATAATTGTTATCCGATATTTGTTAACTGAAAATGAGACCTTCAATTTTTCTATTGTTCGCTATAACTTGAAAAGATATTACAATTTTATGTCAAATGTCACTAGAGTGATGTATACATTTATAAATTATTACCCTGAAATCCGATGGGAATTTTAAAATCGATAGCTAAATATGAAATAAAGTTTGTATTTATTTCTAAAAACTTATAAAGATGGAGATACCAGTGGCGTCCATACATCATGGTTTCCACCGGTTTGTTGAAAATTGTTAATGACAATAAATTATCTGGAAAAATTTGGTAGTGATTTTGTAAAAAAAAACAACTATAAGAAGAAGTACCTACAAAAAAAAGGGGCGCTATGAAAATGTGGAGCCTAAATTGAACTGTGTTTAGTTTTCATAACGAAATGTCCTTAATTCTTTCGCGCAAGATGAAAATATATAATATTTCAATACTCAACCTACTCTACTTTAGTAGTACCTCATATTTGCTTAACAATACATAATGTAAAGGTAAAAGACAATACATTAACAACAAAAAATCATTATTTTTACAAGTCTAAAACGACCACTTAAAAGAATATACTGCTAGCTTTCCGCCCGCGGCTTCGCCCGCGTGTAATTCTGTTATATCACGCGACATAGTAAGGAGTAGTCTATAGTATAATTTGGTTAAGTGGTTTAGGTGAGAAAGTTGTAAACAGTTGAACAATCTTACATGATTTTATTTTTGACAATAAGGCTTCTCCATAGAAACTTTCATCCTCTATTTAAACTCCTTCTACCTTTTTTTGGCTATAAAAAGTTCAGTTCTATCTTCATACCGAATTTCATCAAAATCGGTTCAGTGGTTTAGGCGTGAAAACGTAACAGAGAAACAGACAGAGTTACTTTCGCATTTATAATATTAAAAGTAAGGATTACACTTATAAAATAAGGAATTTAAGTGATCTATATTAACATGCTACCTGCGAGTATTCCATACCTTGTATAATGTGAAGCAAATTGTTTACGACAACCTAG